>JABSTQ010011186.1:0-198077 GCA_013358835.2 Ixodes persulcatus | reverse complement strand
CCGAAGGCATTACAGAGGGGCGAGAGGCAAAGTTGGGATCAAAACACTGTAATGTATGGTTATTCACCCTCAACAAAAAAATGATTAGTAAGAGCTGACCTAAAAAGTGCACTGTCAGTTATCGATGCAATTGGTCCGGGAAGGTGGTTCCAGTCTAGGGATGTGCGAGGAAGGAAAGCAGATTGGAATGTAGATGTGATAGCGACTGGTACCTCAACTTTGTGCTGATGATCATGACGAGCAGAAATATAAAAGGGACGAGTGATTAATTTGTTGCGAAGCACAGAGTTATAAAAATTAGATTTGTGAAATAAAGAAAGGCGTGAGAGCTTACGTCGCAGGGAGAGGGGCGGGAGTGACAAAGTAGATTTCATTGAAGTTACGCTAGAAGAATAATGGTAATTACAAAGAATAAAACGAGCGGATCTATTTTGAATGCCTTCCAACGCGGTGATGAGAGTGGCTTGTCCGGGATCCCAGACAGAGGCTGCATATTCTAACTTCGGTCGAACTAGAGTTTTATAAAGAATTAGCTTGAGGGAAACAGGTGCCAATGAAAAGTTACGCCTGAGGTAGCCTAACATACGGTTAGCATTAGATGTGATATACTGTACATGTGTTTTCCATGAGAGATTAGAAGTTATATGTACACCTAAATATTTGTAAGAAGATACCGTGTCAAGCTGAGCCTGATTAAGAAAGTAGTTCTGAGTTTCATGTGACTGCCGAGATACACGCATGGACTTACATTTGTTAGTATTAAGCGTCATAGACCATACGTCACACCACTGGTGGATAGCGTTAATGTCAGACTGAAGCATGGTGTTATCGTGATCATTAAGTATCTCACGGTAAATCACACAGTCGTCAGCAAATAAACAAATAGACGAGGAAACATTTAGAGGGAGGTCGTTAATATATATTAAAAAAGTAAAGGTCCTAAAACAGATCCTTGGGGAACCCCAGAGGCCACAGACGAAAAGGAAGAGTTACTATTATTTACTGTAACAAATTGTGACCGTAATGATAGAAAAGATTGAATCCATGCAAGAACGTTAGCATCTATGTTAAGTTTGGACAGTTTCAGAAGTAGTAGTTTATGAGATACTTTATCGAACGCTTTGGAGAAATCTAGGAAAATGCAGTCTGCCTGGGATCCTCGGTCCAGGATGCAGTGAAGGTCATGTGTGAATGATACAAGCTGTGTCTCGCATGAAAATGTTTTTCGAAATCCATGTTGGGATGGACAGAAGAAGTTGTTAAATTCTAAGAAATTAACGAGGTTGGAAAATATTATATGTTCAAGGAGTTTGCAAGGAACACTGGTTATAGAGATTGGGCGATAATTTAAAGGGGAATGTTTATCACCAGTCTTGTGAATGGGAACCACCTTCCCCACCTTCCAATCTAAGGGGAGGACATGATCTCTAATGGACTGATCAAAAAGATTAGTTAAAATGATAGAAGAGTAATGCTTAGTATTTTTCAAAAACTTCGAATTAACACCGTCCACTCCAGCTGAAGACGACAATCTTAATGTTTCAATGACATGATCGACACCAGCACAATCAATCAAGATGGGGTCCATCGGCAAGTAGTCTGAAATGTCTAAGAGAGGACATTCCGTGCTGCTGTCACTAGAAAAGGATTCAACAAAAACTTGGTTCAATACATTCGCACACTCTTCAATTGGCATAACATCCCCACTTTCGTTTTTGAGACTAACAGAAAAATCAGTTTTTTTATTCATGATGTTCCAGAACTTTTTAGGGTTTTTTATTAACATATCGGGTAGGGTGCGCGTAAAAAGCTCAAACTTGGCCTTATTCACTTCCTCTTTATAAGTCTCAGCTGCAGTGCGGTATTTGGACCACCGCCGTTCACATGTGGTAAATTTGGCTGCTCGAAATAAACGCTTCTTTTTATTTGAGAGACGTTTGAGGGCTCTGTTAAACCACGGAGACTGGGAATCTTCGAGTACAGTCCTAAGGGGAATATGCAGGTTAGTAAGGGATTCTACTTTATTCTTAAACTTTTGCCAATTCGCTTCCACTGAACGGTCTGAGAATCCTTCTAGAAATGTATCAATAAAAGTGGCTAGATCATTGTTAATTTTGACGAAGTCAGCTTTTGCATAATCTCGAATTTGTTTTACGTGACTTGGTGATTTCGGCACTGCAGCTTTAACATAAAAATGTAATATACAGTGATCACTAAGCCCTGGAAGATATGATATGGGGGAAACTAGGTCAGGGTGATTCGACAGAACGAGGTCCAATATGTTTGAGGATAGCGGGGTTACTCTGGTTGGTTCAGTAACCAACTGAGTGAGATTAAAATCTAAACAAAGGTTCACAAAGTCATTGCACTCCGATGATGATGCAATTGTGGATAGATTACACTCTGTCCACCCGATAGAAGGAAAATTGAAGTCGTCCAACAGAAAGATCGGTGAACTGGGAAAACGCATAACTAAGTTGTTTAGAGAGTCATGCAAAGCTTTAACAAAAAGGGATGAGCATGACGGTGGTCTATAGCATACTCCCATAATCCACCTGTTGTGGTGAGAACCTATACAGACCCAAAGTATTTCTAAATCACTTGTCGCGTTAATGCAAAAAAATTCAACTTCAGTACCCACTGCAATTAAAACACCCCCACCGCACCTATCTTGCCTGTCATTTCTGTAAATATTATATTTCTTAGACCGATCAAATAGTTCACAGTCACGCACTTTTCCAGACAGCCAAGTTTCAGTTAAGACAATAATATCCGCGTCTGTCGAGTCAATAACTGAACACAAGTCGTCTCGTTTTTTAATAATGCTTCTAATATTAGTAAAAAGTACCGACACATTTGATACAGGATAATGACACACTCTTCCCCTCGCTGCCTGCTATTCCGAATTCAACGTTCGAGGTTCGTCCTCAGCAGAAAGCAAACTTTGTGTCCCGGAAACAACAGCTGAGACGGAGGGACTGTTTTCGAGCACATTATCATTAACAGAATCGTAAACAAGACATTTATTACCAATGTACATTCTATTGTGTCGAAGTTTAAAAGTGGCTTTTTTGGCTTTCGCAAATTCAATTAACTTTTTCCGTGCTTGACGTGTTCCAACTGAGAAGTCCTCACTCACGGAAATGCGACTAGATCTAAACGATGACCTGGACTGTAGAATTTGGTCTTTTAGTTTATACGATGCAATTTTAACGATAACTGGGCGACATTTATCGCGACAAAAAGTACCGATCCTGTGGGCACGAATAATGGCTCCATCAGCCACTTGAATATTCGGCGTCTGCCTCAATATGTTCAAAATTGCCTCTTCCGTTTGTGCCCAAGTTTCAGATAAGTTGTCAGTTATCCCGTAAAAAACCACGTTATCACGACAAGAGCGGTCTTCCGCCTCGTCCAGACGTGCTCGCAGGGCCCAGTTTTCTTGTTGAACTACTTCGACTAGACGTCTTGTCACGCCAACTTCCTCAGTCACGGCAATAGTTTTATTTTCAACCTTGGACAGTCTACAGTTAATACCTGTTATGGCAGTTTGAATAGACTCCTGAGATTTTTTAACTTCGTTTAACGATGCCAGTATACCAGACTGAGTCTGATCTATTTTAAGCGAGCGCGCGTTAACCTCTACCAGCATTTTGTGCATGTCATTGTACTGTTCCAGTTGTTTCTCACTCATCGGACCGGGGTTAGCCTCAACGTCGCCGGACACCTTTAGAAGGAGGCCTACAATATCAACACAGTCAGAAACAGTTTCGCAAAACACTTGTGAGCACGGGAACACCAGTAAACACACGTTGCTTGTTCTTTTAGCGTTTAACGAGGGTACTGTACCAACCTGAACGAGCAGAAAGACGAAATGAGTGGTTCGCATGGTCAGGGTGATCCCGTGCTCACTCAAGGCTGCCAAGTGACTCCAGCCGTATATATAGTTGTCTCTAGGTGGCGCCGCTGTTTTTGATGATGACGTAGATGCTGACGTGGTCCAGGCCATCTCGATGACCCTGCTCGGAGCATGATTTTCCAGAAGATGGGCCGCACATTCATGCCGTGGGTGGGCTTCATCACGATGGTTGCCGTACTCGTTCACCAGGACAGCGTTGTCACGGTCGGGCAGGAACGTTGGGGCCGAAAAATGGAAGCGAGCCGTAACCTGAACGAGCAGAAAGACGAAATGAGTGGTCCGCATGGTCAGGGTGATCCCGTGCTCACTCAAGGCTGCCAAGTGACTCCAGCCGTATATATAGTTGTCTCTAGGTGGCGCCGCTGTTTTTGATGATGACGTAGATGCTGACGTGGTCCAGGCCATCTCGATGACCCTGCTCAGAGCATGATTTTCCAGACGATGGGAAGCACATTCATGCCGTGGGTGGGCTTCATCACGATGGTTGCCGTACTCGTTCACCAGGACAGCGTTGTCACGGTCGGGCAGGAACGTTGGGGCCGAAAAATGGAGGCGAGCCGTAACCTGAACGAGCAGAAAGACGAAATGAGTGGTCCGCATGGTCAGGGTGATCCCGTGCTCACTCCACGGGATCACCCTGACCATGATCCAGCAAAGACTGGTAAACTGGTTTCGGATGAAAACGGGTGAAAGTGCCGACCTTTTTGGATCGTCAAAACAGTTCGCTGCACGCACTTCTTAGGGATTGCAACGTCGTCTCGAGTTATAACTCGCACTCACGAGAATGCCGCCTGAGTGATCTCGTACCTGCTCTGGCCCCGACTCTTGCCTGTCGCAAAAAGCAAGTTGCCGGTGATTGCTACCCACCTTTTTAGATTTTCAAAATAGTTCGCTGCACGCACTCCTTGCAGGATTGCAACGTCGTCTCGAGCTAAAACACGAATGCCACTGCATTGGCGGCCACCATTACAGACTGGTTCCCTCTGCTCGTCTTGGATTCCTTGCCTTTAGCCGTTCCCCTTGCGTCGGCTTCCAGTGAAGTTCGGTGTCCGTCAAACGAGAGTGGCTTCAGGTAGGATTCCAGCAACGGGTAATCGAAAGTGGTTCTGGTAACACTTCCAGCGAAAGTGGCTGCCGGTAATATTTCCACCAAAGACTGGTAAACTACGCTGGTTTCTGGTGAAAATTAGTGGAAATTAACCCGTTTCCACCGAATGTCACTGGAAGTTTTTGACGGATTTTAACCGAAAGTGGCTCCGGTAGAACGTCCACCAAAATCTGGTAACTGAAAGTGGCGGCCGGTAATATTCCCACCAAAAAACTGGTAAACTACACTGGTTTCTGATGAACATGAGTGGAAATTAACCCGTTTCCACCGAATGTCACAGCAAGGTTTTGCCGGATTTTTCAATAGGGTAGACCTGAAGGTTTCATGTATTTATTTAACAGGGTCGATACCAGTGAAACAATTTACACAGCTGTAGACAGAAGCAATCAGGCCAAATAGAAAAAAAAACCAAGTTCTTTGTCGCAAAAGATATCTTTCAAGGTACTCACAATGCCGCTGGGTAAATTCCTAGACGTACGGTAGTTCAACTGATAAAACCGAGCAGGTGCACCAACGGACACACACACATACTGTCAGCAGCACGTTTAGCGAAAACCACGAACGCGGGGAATGAACATTCGCCGCCATTGAGAAATCACGGGCAAAGTCACGTTGTCGTCCCTGATTTCGTCGCCGCGGGGACACCAGGCGGACAAATACACACTGTCAGTAGCACGCTTAGCGAAAACCGCGAACGCGCGAGGCGAACGACCGCCGACGTTGAGAAATCTTAGAGCATAGTCTTTTTGGCTCGCTGAATGCTTCTGAAGCGGGACGGACAAAGAGGCGTAAGAAACAGGTCACTGAAAAATATTTTCTTTTCATGTGCACACCGAGCTGCTTTGGAAGATAAAGGTCGCACACATGGAACGAGAAGCCGAGACTGAGCGTCCGTTCCTGGCCGGCCGTTGCTCGTTGACGGACAAACAAACCGGTTTTCTTAAAAAAAAAAGTTAGCAAAACGACCCTCTCCCATTTTCGCCACGAACCCAATGCGAGGGAGAGAGAGTGCGTGGAGACTCGTCCTTGGTGCGAGGTACCATAATTACACACCCAGTCCCCGGCTCGTCTCGGCTTCCCCCTCCCCTCGCGTCGGCTTAAAGTGAAGTTCGGTAAACAGGGAAGTGAGTCACCTGTTTCGGGTAAGATTTCTAGCAAAACCGGTTCGTCTGGTAAACAAAAGTGGCTGCCGGTGACATTCCTGCGAAATCTGAAAATCGATGCCGGTGAAATTCCAGCGAAATCTGTTTTCCGGCATAGAATCTAGCAAAGACTGGTAAACTGGTTTCGGATGAAAACGGGGGAAAGTGCCCACCTTTTTGGATCGTCAAAACAGTTCGCTGCACGCACTTCTTGAGGATTGCAACGTCGTCCCGAGCTAAAACTCGCACTCACGAAAGTGCCGCCCGAGTGGTCTCGTACCTGCTCTGGCCCAGACTTTTGCCTGTCGCAAATAGCAAGTTGCCGGTGATCGCTGCCCACCTTTTTGGATCGTCAAAACAGTTCGCTGCATGCACTTCTTGCAGGATTGCAACGTTGTCTCGAGCTAAAACACGCACTCACGAGAATGCCACTGCATTGGCGGCTACCATTCCAAACTTAGTCCCCATGCTCGTCTTGGTTTCCTTGCCTTTAGCCGTTCCCCTTGCGTCGGCTTCCCGTGAATTTAGGTGTCCAGCAAACGAGAATGGCTTCCGGTAGGATTACAGCGACGGGTAATCGAAAGCGGTTCTGTAAAACTTCTAGCGAAAGTGGCTGCCGGCAATATTTCCACCAAAGACTGGTAAACTACGCTGGTTTCAGGTGAAATTGAGTGGAAATTAACCCGTTTCCACCGAATGTCAATGGAAGTTTTTGCCGGATTTTAACTGAAAGTGGCTCCGGTAAAACGTCCAGCGAAATCTGGCAACTGAAAGTCGCGGCCAGTAATATTTTCTCTAAAAACTGGTAAACTACGCTGGTTTCGGGTGAAAATGAGTGGAAATTAACCCGTTTCCACCAAATTTCACTGGAAGTTTCTGCCGGATTTTTTAATAGGGTAGGTTTGGAAATTCAGCTGGACGGCAAGCCACAGGATTTTGGGTAACAAGCACCAAGGACTGTCGTTCATGAAAAGAACCCGGTCCCTCAATCGGGCAAAGAAATACTAGTATTTATATTGATGCCGCGCTTTGTTCTAAGTCGGTGCGCTTTGGGCGATATACCCTACAGGGGAAGAGATGGTGAGACTAGCTCGGCGAAACAGAGTAACTAAAGTGTACTTTCTTGTGCTTTGTTTCTGTATTGCCAGTTTTCGCCTTTTTGCACCAGGCCAGCTTTGTAGCAGTTTCTAGCAGTACCCTCTCTCGCCAATTGTGAGACCAGTTGGTTATTGTGTTTAGAATTGCTTTGCGCCGAAATCTGCAAAAAAAAAAGTGCGATGTTACTGCTTACAGTTACTTTCGGAAAATAGAAAGCTCTCTACAGTTGCAAGGTGTTTCCACTAAACAGCAAATCGTTACAGTTACAAGTTACACTAAAAAGTAACTAGTTACAGGTAACGCTTTAATAGTTACTAGTTACTGCTCAAGAGTCATTGTGTGCTAAACACGCAGGAGGAGAGCACATTTGGATAGAAAGAGGAAGCCGTGATTCGTGCACAAGCGAAAAAAGAGGAGAGCAATGAGGCAAGAAAAAAGCGCTCGACAAACGTCTGAAGAAGGCGCTAAAGTTGCCGAAATTATGGTATCCGTTAAATTTAACGAACGCTTCTTTGCTAAAAGAGACATAGGAAATTTGAACGGGCTACAAACTGGTCAGCCTTTCAGCAAATGTGGTATTATGGGATACGTGTACCTGTTTAATACAGTTGTCTGTTTGAATCGGCAACACGTCTGAGACATGCACCCGCTTGATACGGGCACCCGTTGGAAGCGGGTACGTTGTGTGGAAGGCCTTCCCTCCCATGAGCAGGAGTAAATCGCAGACGTGATGGCCAAAGTCGTCCTGCTTCTGGCCTGCTCGTTCCGTATACTGTTAGAGAGAGTTCGCCTACCTGCGGACCAACTCTCTCGCACTCCTCCGTGAGTATCCCCTTTCGGGGGACAAGCGACAAGTCGCGCGGGCGCAGTTGCCGTTCCCTCCTCTGAGCGGACGGCCGTCTGGCGGTGAGCTCTGGATAAACAGCAAGCGGCGCGGACACCCATTGCTGTATGGGATTTGCGAACACCCCTTCCAACTCGCGGACATCCCTTCCAACTCGCCGCTCATCTGTCTGTGACGCATGATGCAACATTTTCTAGCAAACGGCGGCAGCCGAACTAAAACAGTACTTGGATGGGAGACCGGAAATATGCATAGGAGAACAGGTGAAGATAGTAATAAGCCCACTGCCAGCGGCTAGCACTTTTTGAGGGTAAAATGGGGACAGCCTGTGTATCAATAAGTAGCGTGATAACCCAACCTGCCCCCCCCCCCCCCCTCCCGTTTATGCCGCTTCGCGGCGACAGGCTGCGACTGCCTCGTTAAAACTATTCACCCAGCTGGCCTACCGATTCCCGCCGTTTCGCGGCGCGCCGCCGGTGGCCCAATTCCCACTGTCCCCAATTTCACCTCTTAAAAGTCAATTCCGCTGCCCGCGCTCTCGAGCCTCGCTCAAGGTTGCGGGGCAAACCTGGCATTAGGCTGCCTTGTCCCGGAATCATGGACATAGTTAATTACTTGTGTGGCTCAAATGCAAACATATATTTTTCGATTAACATGTTTCTGCAATCTCTGTTTTTTGACTCAAGATTTCTCTCACCATGCGAGACAAGGGTGGGAACTTTAATATTGCTTGCCGTTGAGTTTGTACTATTTTATTTTTTCAGCACCACCTACGCTTCCTATCAAACAAAAGAGCCGCATGCAAAACCCAATTCCTGTCAAGTGTATGTAAGTATTAAACACTTCATAAATCCACAAATATTGACATCAATATGTTGTTGAAATGATAAATTAGACAGGGGAAGAACAATACGTCATATCGTATATGGTGCAGTTGATAGGGTCAATTATCTTAAAGTGTTCGCATCTTCATTAAAACTCACGCCAATAGAAGATTTTAAGTGCCTTCTTACATGAAAACTAAGTCAAGCCGATAAGCAGGGCCATGCATTATTTGGATGAAATATGTCGCGGAGGTATTTACATTAAAAACATTTTCCGCCCTTGTATTTCTAAACAAAATGAACACTTGAAAAAACAAAAAAACAAATTTACACTCAAGACTGAAAAGCATTTAACGTTCGGCAGTCATATCGCAGTAAAAGGGTTAAAGCTGTCAAATGAAAACAATGTGTATTACTCCCTTAATAAACAAGGTAATATGAAAAGTGAATTGCAATCGTCTTGTTTACAAGAAAAGGTGGCGACACGACGTCCTCTCTCAACTAGATTCAAATATTTTTAAATGTCGTACGCCGTCATTGCGGACCCACCACGTAAGTTAGGGAAGGTAATGATACTAATATGATCACGTGAGAAATAAAGAAAGGGCAAATGGCTGAGGTAATCCTATCGAAGGGAGCAGCAATAAAGTCTCTGCGTCGTCGTTCATTTCGAAAAAAAATATATGTCCTCCACTGGGGGACACAAAATAAGAAACTTGAAACAAGCAATAAAGAGGCAAAAGGTCCCTTTGGGCACAAAGGTGGAGCTAACTATCAATGTGTAGAGCAAGCAGGTCCGACTTTGTTGCCTGAAGTACAGCAACGATTGTACAGTCAGACCAGGTCCGCGAATTAAAATACAATACAATACAATACACATTATTTTCTTTTTTGAATACATTTCGCTCTGTACCCACGTAAGCCAAGAAGGCTTGTGTGTGGGACGCGGCAGGTGACTAACAACCAGACGTTTTACATTTTTAACTCATTCTATGAGTTTAAACAAACCAAACAAATTCGGTACAAACAAACCAAACATCGGTACGAAGCCGTCGTAATATTATATTAGATTAGCAGTGTTTCAAAACACTGTTAATCTAATTAACAGTGTTAAAACATGACATAATACATTTTCAGTGTTTAAAAACATGACTAGTGAAGTTTTGAAATCCTGGCATTGTGCCACATGCAACACACGCACTAGGCGATCAAAAAGTCTGTCAACAGTGGATTCGGTCAAAGCGGTTGAAGGTGACCTGATGACTGAGGATTCCCAAGATTGTAACTTGGCATCTATCATGACTAGGATGTCAGACATAGAGAGAGAGTTGACTCACGTGCTGGGAAAGATTGAAATGGTGGAAAAATCGCCTAATGCACCGTCGAGCAAAGGCGATGTCATGATGGAGAAAATCGAGAACCAGACTAAGACAGTGCTGGAAGGAATGAAAAATAGCTTGATTGAGCTTAGCACCAAATATGATGAGGTTCTCTACCCTAAAAACGCACGAAAACACAAAGAAATCGGAAGACCTGGAAACGAGGCTAGGGCAAAATACCTATGAGATGATCGAGCTTAGAAGTGCACTAAGCGAGGCTGAAATGTACTCTCGTGGAAAAAATATTGAGATTCACGGCCTAAAGCAGCAACGACAGGAAGATGTAATGAAGACTGATCAGGACCTTGCATCAAAGCTTGAACTGCCGGTTCCCGCTCCCGAACAAATCGAGGCCGTGGACAGGCTAAAGGCCAGAGAAGGAAAAAATCCCTCCGATCCTAGTTAGGTTCACGGAGACAGTGAGCCGGGACGTGTGGACAGACAAAAGGACAACGTTCAGAACTGAAGGAGTATTCATTAACGAAAACTTACCTAGAGCTCTTCGGGTGCTGTTTGGGATATAAAGAATGTGGCCAAAGAAAAGTCTTACAAATTTATTTAGATGCGCAATGGTAAGATATTTGTGACGCAAAGAGAAGGAGCTGCTTCTATTCGAATTGACAATGCAAGAGATTTGAACAAGATTCGTTGAAATGGAAAGCTCTTTTCAGTCATTCCCAGATTGGGATGTGTTTACACAACGTACAACAGAAGAAAATGAAAGTAATGCAGTAACAATGCTGCATATTATTATTAGAAGTCTGCAAACACACTGGGATCAATTGAACGTTTATTTGTTAGACAGGTTGAGTAAACTGGATGTTCTAATATTAACTAAAATAAATGTCGATGAAGCTGCCTGCCAAGGGTTCAAATTAAATAATTTCAGTCCACATTACTTGTGCCGCGAAAAACGTAGAGGTGGGAGTGTGTTGACGTTTGTCCGGGACGACTGGCTGTCAGAGCGCGTGGAGACCACATTTATTACTGCAGGAGTGGTAACAGTGTCAATATAAAAGCAAAATGAGTCGTTTACAGTGTATGAATGTGTACAGACCGCCCACCAATAGATTAGCTCCTTTTTGCGACGAATTGAGTACTTTTTGAAAAAAAAAAATTAATAACCTTCACCTAAGTTTAGCGGGTGAATTCAACATTGACGTTAAAAATCTGTTTAGGTGTGGATCATCTCAGTTCCTAGATATTTTAGCTGAGTTTGGGTTGGAAAATACTATTGACGACTACGCAAAAGAATGCCTAGGAGATTATATTACGCGGAGTTGTATTGATCATATTATAGTCCGAGTAAGTGAATTGAGAACAATATCTTGGGTGATCAAGAAAAAAGTGGCAGATCATTACTTTGTAATTACAACACTACTGCAAGAGAAGATCTTTGAAAACGCGCGGGCCGAAGACGATAATATAATTATTTTTGAGAAAAAATATCGACAAAATAATACAAGATTACGATTGGAACCGGCTTATTGAAAGTGATCATATCGCTACACATACGCGACTAGTCGATAAATTCCAAGAAATGTATTCTAACTCAAAAAGTAGAAAAAAAAAGATAAATACGTATGAACCGATAAGGACACAATGGGACTCTGCTATTTGAAAGACAAGCTTTGGGCAAGATGAAGAAAACACCCGGATAACGTACATCTTAAAGAGGAATACCAAAAAATGAGAAATAAAGTAACGACTACGATACGACTAGCAAAAAAGAAATGTTACCTGAAGGAGTTCAAATACTGCAAGGGAAATTCCCGAAGAATATGGCAACTAACACTGCAGTTATCAGGTATAAAGGTTAAACGAAACGTTGACGAAGTAATTGCAAAAAGCTTTGGAGAAAAAACGAATTTTCGAGTCCTTGCGAACTGTTTTAGCCATGCGTTTATTGATTCTGTAGATAATTTAGGAACCGTGATAAATAAAAAACAATGAGACTCCTGTCGATATCGGTGCTAGTGTAAATTCAGCGTTTTTAGCTTTGATGACGGAGTACGATCTGGAAAAATGCTTTCTAGTATGTCTTTATTCAAGCCAGCTGGACATGACCTAATACGAGTGCGGGAACTTTAGTGCAACTTTTATAAACTGAGAGGTGTTTTGCTATCAATTCTCAATGGCATATTTGAAAACGGAAATATTTCAGACGGGATGAAATTGCCTATCATAAGGCCAGTACACAAAAAAGGGTCTAAGAAAAACTAACAAATTATAGACCAATATTCATACTTCGAGCCATGACACACATCATGAAAAAGAATTTAGCAAAAGTGATGACGTCATTCTGTGACAACTTTTCTTTAATACTCTCAACACAATACGGGTTTCGAAAACAAAAAACACGACTTTGCTGGTGGAAACTTTTTTGGATAATTTTTATAAGGCTTCAGACAATAATCAAATCGCTATGGCACTGTTTCTTGACCTACCCCGAGCCTTTGATACCATAGATCATTCAGTCATGTTAGCTAAGCTGTGCAGAATGTGTTTTGGGGGCCATTTTTAGCGTTCTCAAAAGTTACTTTACTAACAGATTTTAAATCGTGAAGATTAACGGTCAAACAAGTGATCAAACTAAAATGAAGTTTGGTGTTCCAGAAGGATCTACACTGGGTGATTTACTTTTTTTTAAAATATATAATATTGACATAGGTCACCTGAACCCCTGACCTCGATGCCGTCGCCTGACCTCAGCACCATAATGACATAATAATGACATATGCCATTTGACCTCGGCATCGAGGTCAAGTGACATAGGTCACCTGACTCGATGCCGTCGCCGACACTGCACGTGCCCCCGTCAACAAGATATAGAAGATTTCGTCAAAAAGTGCTACGCTTGCGCGTCTATGCAAAACCCACGGCTCCAGCAGCGTCCGGCGCCCCTTCGCCACGTACCTGCTACCGTTGTGGCGAGCAACACCTTCAGACGAATTGCCGTTCAAGAAAGGATTCTGCCACAAATGCGGAAAAATGGACACATTGCTCGAGTGTGCAGAAGCAAGGCACGTGTGCAATACAACCAGCAAATCTCGAGCGAAGCAGGTCCTCATGATGATTGCGTCACTCTGTATCCTGTTGACGGGGGCACGTGCGGTGTCGGCAACGGCATCGAGGTCCTGCTGAAGCTCGCAGGAAACCCTGCGAAAATGCTGCTCGACACTGGTGCGTCTCTGACCATCATCTCGGAGAGGCAATACAACGAGTCGCTGCGCGGTTTGCCACTCAAACCCACGACTCTGCGTCTCCGCTCGTACACGGGCGATGCCATCCCTGTCCTTGGAGAGGCAGAAGTTCTGGTAACTTACGAAGACCAGGAGATGACACTACCACTGGTGGTCATCCAAGGAGATCGACCAGCGCTGCTGGGAAGGAATGGACCTTTTCCGAGAAGCGTTCTGCGCACGCGCGAGCGCCCGATGCCAAGCGGCGGAAGTCGGTACCAGAAATCGAGGAAATTCGGAAGGACGCTGTGAATCAACGAGTAGAAAGCGTAATTTCAGCATACATATAATTGCGTTACACAAAAAAAGAAAGTGGACGGAAAGCAAAACACGACGTCTGGACGGACGCCACGGGTGCCCCTCTTTAAAGTCGCGTTGGGCACTCGCCGCTGCTCAGAGGGCGAAGAAACTGGTAGCGTAGCTCCCATTATCGATTGGTAGCGCAGGTAGGTCACTTCCTCGATTTTTAGTTCGTGCAGCCACCGCCTGGTGCCGTCGGTATGTGAAAAAGGTCCATTGGTAGCGGCACATCCGCATCAACTGGTCAACATTTTCTCAATCACCGAGACTGCAGCTCGCAACGGACTAGCCAGTCTGCTAGACAAGCACAAGATGCTTTTCAGCGAAGAAATGGGAACGGCGAAGAGAATAAAGGTAGCGATTCACGTCCAGCCGGAATCTGCTCCTATCTTTTTCAAGCCTCGCCCGCTTCCGTTTGCGCTACGAGAGGTCGTGGAGAAAGAGTTGGAAGATCTCGAAAATAGAGGCACCATCACCAAGGTTGACAGAAGCGAGTGGGCGGTTGATGTACTATTTGTCCTTCAACCCGCAGACGAACCGGTCTCGCAAGGCGTCGTTCAAAAAGTCCTTGAAATCACAAGAGTGAGCGAGCTTCTTCAGCGCGGCTATGAAATCAGTCAAAGTTTCGCCCTCCTCTTGATTGCGTTTGTAGAATCGAAATCGTTCCGCAATTGTGATGGGATTGGGCTTGAAGTGCTGTATAAGCGCATCCTTGAGATCCCCATATGAACATTCCGTTGTCGTTCGTGGAGAAACGAGGTCCCGAAGCAGCTCATAGGTTGATGAAGGCAGTGTCGCAAGCAGGATATCTGCCTTCTTGCCTTCAGGGACCTCGTTAGCCGCGAGCCAGCGTTCAAACCTTTCGATGTAAAGATCGAACCTTTCTGACTTATCGAAATCAGGAACGCGACCGATGTAAGTCATCCTCACCCCGGTTTTTGTTGACATCGAAGGGGTCCCTTTAGAACGTCCGTGTAGTCGTAGGGTCAACCAGGCCGCTAGGCTGTAGAGCGTTCGAGTTGAAGGGGCGTTACCATACGCTGTTGATGCCCACGGATGATGACTTGACTGGAACATCTCGTCGCCAAATGTAGTAAATTGCGGTTTATTTACATATTATACAGGCTAGGCTGTGCTAGCCGATGCTTGCCCGATGGCGGCCGGTTCCTGATTCCCTCGAGCTCTCTGCCAGCTCGTGCACGTTCTCTTCTTCCATTGCCCGAGTTACCACAAACTTCAAATCAAATTTATTTCAATACGCAGATGATACTGCGTTAATATTACCACACCAACAATACAATCTAGCTGCTCCTCTATTTCAAAATGATATAGTACAATTAATGAGCTGGTTCACAAACAATTGTATTTTTCAATCGCAACAAAACTAAACTCATGTGTTCCGAAGCCCTCATAAACAAGTTCGGTTTGATGTTCCCATATTCCTTTATGATCAACATTGTGATCAGTGCGACTGCGAAAAAATGAATACTGTTAAAACAACACCCTACCTTGGTTTGCATTTCGACGAAACCGTTTTATGGAGTAATCACATTGACCATGTCATACAAAAACTTCGCGTTCTTTGTGCATATCTATATGGACTTAAAAGTGGATGTGAAGTCATTATGAGGCGTGAGGTGTACCTATCACTGGGAGAATCTGTGATATGGTACGGAATTACTATATAAGGAACATGTCCTAAATACAAGCAACACAATATTGATAGTATCAATAATAGATGTGTTAGCAATATAGTATACGGCTTAACACATGAACTGAAAAAAAACCAAGGAAAGGAAGAATGCAGTCGGATTATTATCGTTTGAAAATATTTTGAAATTGATCGTTTTAACCAGCCATTATTTTTCGAAGGAATTCAAAGAAATACCCAACAGGATAACAACACTCCGGCACAGAGAAACCTATGCAATTCCAAAAATGTATACACATTACGGGAAAAAAACAGAGAAACTTTTAAGTTCATGCAATATTTAATAGCTTGCCTAAAGACATCCTAAGCCTGTCATCTAAGAGGCAGATGTATAAAAAATAAAAGAGTGGTGTTTTTTGTCGCAAGCAAATCCTGAACAATGAGGTATTTCGTACAAGCTTAAACTTTTCTATCGAGTGTCTCTCGTTATATACGTGTGGATTCTTGCCATTATGTGTTTAAATTCACAATGTTTCTTTTGTAACTATTGATTGATTGTTATTGTCAATCTGGGTGTTACTTCACAAGTGAATTTTCTACTTGGGAGTAGATTTCGTTGTTTAATGTGTTATTTTGAATGTTTCTTTCATGTTTTACTTACATTTATACATAATTTGTGTCTACATGATGAAAATGTCATTACTGACACGTCGCGCATACAAGCGTACCTACGCTTAAGCGTGCAGGATTGTGTGAGAGTTTTTTCTGAAATGAAATAAACTTATCTTATATATTTTCGAGTTTTTGTATGTGTGTATCGAGATGCATTTAAATAATGCGCATGAGTGTTTTATTGTAATTCAGGCAAAGTGTTGCTGCCGATTTTGTTAAAGATTTTGATTAAGAAACTATAGTTCGGTGGCTATACTGAAATAGAAAAAAGAGTTCAATGTACAGGCATGTGGGATCTTTCTATCGAGTTATTGACTATTAGAGTGGACGAGGCGAAAACTGACACGCTTCTTCCACCTATTGCGGATTGCATGCTTGACAGATCGCTATTTTTTTCATTTTATAAATAAAGAATAATTAAAATAAAATATATCGCATACTGTTATTTGGACGATTTTCAGCAAATTTTGGCAAGTGCTTACATGTGACCGACTTAAGCTATTTTATTGACTTCACCATCACCAGAAAGCTTACACAGGCAGCACACCATTGTTGGCCCAATGTTGGCACAATATTGAATTGATTGTTTTCCATTATCATACTTAAATTGAAGCGCAATCTGCTTCAACGTAGTCCAATAAAACTTCCGATTTTTGGCAAATTGTGATCCAGGATTACTTCCATTATTATATCAAGTTTGGCATTCCAATCTATCTAATTATACACCAATATATCTAAGGAATATCACACCATAATTTCCACTATTGGACACCAAAAATACTTTCAGGATTTTCAATATTCGTGTTAAATGATAGGCCAAGATTCCCGATATTGGTATCGAATGATTTGCCAGGACATCCGATATAGGTATTTAATATTATGCCACGATTTCCAATATTATTATCGAATATTATGCCACAATTGTTTTATTTTTGGTATTCACTGATAGGCCATTTCAGTGAAATACTAATAACCTTTTATATTCCGGCTTTTCCGATATTGCAATTCAATCCCAAACTACTTTCTCTGTTGTAGTTATCCTGTTACATACCAGTTTTCGCCAATATTGGCAGCGTGATAGACCATAATTTAATCTTGTTATTAATTTTTTTCCTGCATGTTTTCTAGTCTTCTAATTTATTATTAGCCAAGCTTTTTTAAACACGTTCATTAAGAGGCTATCGAACTCTGCAACTAATGGTCACCTTTTTCAGTGCAGGGTTTTACAAATGTTTTCCAAAAACATCCTTCATTTATACCTCATACGAATAAAGGCCAACGAATATTTATCGCATAATATATTTTTTTTGTTTTATTATAATTGATGTCAGATAAAATGAACGTAACGTCATCTGTATTTGCATTATCCTAAGAGACAACAACCACATAAAATATTTAATGTTTCTCATTTATTTTCTCAGCTACTCTACCCCCCCCCCCCCCCCTCTCCATTCGTGGCAGAACTAATGAATGTAGGCACTTTTCATCAATTTCAAAATCAGTCAATGTAATAGGGAAGACAAATTATGTCGCTTTGAAACATCACCCCCCCCCCTTCCCCACGTAGCTACAAAGTAACACTGATTTCTTAAAAACACTGCTGCTTTGGATATCTTCCTTCCCAAAACGTGAGGTGTTTCAGATGAATTCCCAGCTCGATGAGGGCTTCCAGGTAGGGAACTAAAAAGAGTTGCGAAAGAGGGTTAAAAATCTTAGCTTGGGCAATAATTTCTCAATATGTGTTAAACGTTCCTGAGAAGGAGCAAGAACATAAGAGGAGATTGTTACCAGCTAACACCGCACAGCCGTTTAATTTGTTTAACAATTCAGATCGGTAGGCGGTTCAAGCAAAAGAAACATCATGTCATGTGAACAAAAAAAATTATTGCAATGTAAGATCACGCAATATTATTTTGCCTTTGAATTTGAGTGATAAAATTTCAGATAGACAGAAACAAAATGCGTTATATATTACTAACTCTTTCCTTTTATAAAATTAAAAAAAAAATAATGATCAAACACGAACCTTTACAAAGGAATAAATCGGACGAGCCATGTAGATTTATAAGCGATTAGATTAAGGCAGATATATTTTTATCAATCGTACGCTATCGTATTTAGGTCAAACACGTCATCAGATACTGAATTAGTTTATCCGGTTCAATAGAAAAGCACAGCTTTATTTTTTTTTTTTAATTAGCATTTGGTTAGGTTGTTTTAGGAAAGGTGTCGTGCGAACAATTTATAGTTTTGTCTGAAAATCATTAGAATAAATCGAAACAAATCCCAAATTAACCTGTTTTATCGTTCACTTCTTTTTCGAAGGTCCTTATCTATAAATGACCACAACATATATTTGACGGTACTTAAATATTTCTTTTTGTTGTTGTTGTTTTGTCAAATAAATGTAAAAAGACAAGAATGTGGTCTGAACAAAAGAAATATATATGGCCTAACGTTAGTTATAAAAATTAGAAGAAAGCGCAATTACCTCGAAAATTGGAAGCAAGCACCTTTGTAAACAAGCGCGTGGTCACGTGATGTTGAGTCGCGAAAACCGAAAAAAGACAAGATAAACATACCTACCCCTTTTACAACATATCTAAAGGGTTTATTTCGGGAGGTATTAGTACCTATCTGATACATATAGCACATGATAAACACAACTGTTATATTGAAGTATAGGGTTTTTAAGTGCCAAACCAACGAAGGAATTTTGTCACGTCCAGGCGGAGGACTAGCGATGCAATTTCGACCGCCTGGGAATCTTTTGACGTGCAAGCGAACCCTCGGTTAGAGGGCAACTTCTCCACAATAAGCCTCCGTCTGATTAAGCACAGGTGCGAGTTAGCGGCTTTAAAAAGCGACGCGTGTAATGCTCAAGTTTTCACACACAAAATTATTGAATATTACACAGAAGCACGCGCGTCTGCCAATTTCTGCATTGTAGAGATGCGTAGGAGGGAGCATAACCACCGCAAAACCAGTCGGCCCTTGTTTTGCATGCCTAAATCCCTATTCAGTTTTCTGGAAAAAAAAATATTAATACAGACTGCTTGCGTTATCAATTGCTTTGAAATATTTATCTAACCAGTTTTTGAGCGCTCCTGCAAAGTATATTTTTTTGGTGGGGAAAGAAAGTAATTGCGATCGCGCATGTCGCGAGCGCAAACACTTGGTTTCAGCTGCGAAGCGCACATTCGGCACCTTAAACCAAAGCATTTTTCCTGTGTCGTTGTTATTCTACTCGTGGTCCGTTTTCCTTCGGCGCTTATTTCCTAATTCTTATATCTTACAGTCAGTAAAGTCAACAAATGACATCTGTAGAAAACTTAGAATATCGCAACAAATTGCTTATTCGTTCTATTCCAGTATAAGTGGCTAGCGATTCTTATCCATGTTATCAAAATATTGAGCAAGAACAGAGTTTTGCTGGGATATTTAGGCATATAGGTAAACATGACAAGGACTGTATCAGCAAAATAAATTCACAAACTTGGGTCAAATGCCAATGCCACCCTTGAGAGAAGTATCTCAGACACGTCGTTTCAGAACTCGTTCCTGTTTGCAATACACTTCTAGGCACAACGTTATGGGACTGGGGTGTACAGCCAGCTAGAGAAATAGTCCTTAAACACTCAACACTGTAGACTCGATAACGCTGGTGCTCTACGTAAAATATGCGGCTCCTCCTCAACCACATCTTCTACAGTGTAACCACTCTCTCAAAAACTAGAGGTGTTTTTCACCTCAAAGCTTTAATCCGTTTCACCTAACGATGGACCGCAACGGACGCTACGACCCATAACAGTTAATCCAAAGCTCAGACGCTGTCACGTGCCTTTTTAGTTGTGCGAAGCGACGCGCGGCGTTTGAGGTGACGAGTCCCTCGCGGAGCACCGGATTGGGTAAGGTAGCTCGTAACGTGCGTTGCTTTTCATCGTGGGGTGAAACCGAATAGAGCTACCTTTCCCGTTCTGCAGACTGCTTCCTTTTCCTTTTTTACCTGCTTTTTTAGCGGGGGGTGGAGGGGGGGGGTGTTGGGGGGGGAGCCGGGGGGGGGGGGGGGGGCGGGGCTGTGGAAACCTTTTCATGCACCACAATGGGCCTTACTCAAGAGGAGGGGATTAGCACACCTTGGAGTGCCGTCCCGCAAATATGGAGCGTGGAGATCGCTTTCCTGTCGAAAGTGCTCTGAAAATGCGCTAATTATTTTTTCCCACTGTGAATTAAATTAATATTTATGGAAAATAAACCACAAAACCTAAACCGCCCCACGAGCACACCACATTTTTTCAGCACAAGCAAAGCCGTGGAGTAGCGAATTTATTTGGTAGCATTGAAATGCGGTAATTTTTAACGCGCTCCTAGCTTTGCTAGCAAAATTAACCGTGAAAATGAGTTTAAGATTTAGCAACAAATATGTAACTATAATGTTTTGATTTACCTGTCAGAAGGCTTTGTGATTATAGCCTTTATTAATAACGACCTTTTACAAGCATTCACATATGCGCGGATTTCATTAATTGTTCCAGCGTTCCATTTAGTTCGCCGTTCCTAGTGTTTTGTCAAATACTATACTGATGTCCGCTAAAATGTTTGAGACCTAATGCGCTTTCGAAGTGCTAATGCGATTTGTGCATTAGTACTTCGAAACATACTAATGCGCTTTTGAAGTAAAATTCAAAATCGCAAGTATGTTCTGTTCATGCTAATAATTACGCGCTGAGTGCGCAAGAAGCAAACAGTGGACTGCGAGCAAAAGCAGTATAAATGCGAGTGTCTACACAGTGTGAGGTCGGTATTTCCTTGAATGGCGACACCATGGCTCCCGCTGTATATGACATATGTCTACCTGCTACGTTGTCAAGAGTGGCGTAGCTTTTAGATGCGATACAAAAAAACCCACGTGCTCCTACAGCAGTGCGGAGCTTCAGAATCGTGAAGCTACGCTATAGCTTAACTTCACCTACTTGCAGACAACATTTTGTGGCTATGAAGTTAAGTTTTGGGCGCGTGTGCCTTGCACACCCAAAGCGATTTTCAAAGTTGTGCACGCACATCCTTCACTACTGAAAAGCCACCGAAGTTTATGAAGCAGAAAAAAAGCACCCCATTGAGTTCGATCTTTCAGCCATTGATTGCACTGTGTCGCGCATTGGCCCATAGCGCGGTGGAAGGCGCAGAGTTGCAACATTTGAAAAATCGCTAATACTGTGACGGTGGAGCGAGAGCGCAGCCACAGCTAAACCCTAGAGCGAAACATGAAGTAGCTCGTGCCGGGAGACAGAATCGCGGAAACATGAAGTAGCTTGTTCCGATTAGCGGGTGAATATCAGGAGTATTCCGCTGCGGGGGTGAATTTGGATAGATCCATTGCAACTCGGGAGAGAGAATCGCGTAAGCGCTGCGGTGAGGAGCGGGGTTTCGGATCCACCAACGGCGCAGCTATTTTTTTGCGTTTAGGCCACAAGGCTCGGGGAAAATATATGCTAGTGTACACACCATCTTAGCTAATATTTTCGCAAGTCAGAGCAAAGTATTGAACGTTTGAGATAGATATCCCAGCATGCGTCGTGAAATGCCAATGCAGCTTATTAAATTATTTCAAAATTGACACGGTATTAAAAAGAAGTCTTAAACATCGGAAGGCAACCAGCACACGACATATCAGTTATCCCTTGAATTTGTATTATTGCTGATATTTAGAAAAATATTTCAATATGTCATCAAATAAATAATCGAAATTCGAGTATACTTAACCATTTTAAGGTGGTAAGAATATAGTGATTCCGGACATTCGGTGAATTACCAATCTTTTACAATAATAAAATCCTTTGATAGCTTATCGAATATGGTATCTAGTTTAACAAATTGAAGGCCAGCGACTCCCAAACAGCGAGCTAGATTATAGACCAATACAATATTTGTCCAAAATGGTATGCAATTTATTAAAATGACTGCCTATGACCCCCATAATGTCCAATATTGCAAACCTATTAGAACTTTGTTTCCAATATATCTAGTGGAGTACCAGTAGGGGCCCATTATTGGACAACATTGGAAGCGCATTAACACTCCATGGGAAGAGGTATATATATTCGTTGGGGTGCCAATACCTGCTAAATATTTGTCAAGGTTGGAAGCAAATTCGCGTTTTCTCTGAACTTGTATTCATTTTATTCAATAACGTGTCAATGACTACCCAATATTTGACATTGGAAGCCTCTAAGCACTTTATTGGAAGTGGTTTCCAATTTCCATTCAGGTGCTAAAGACTGTCCAATATTAAAAAACATTAGAAGCCCATTGGCGCTTAACTTGAAATGTGTCCAATTTATTCAATGTAAGGACAATGACTTACCAATATTGGACAACACTGAAAGCCTATTGGTACTTTATTTGAAATGCTATACAATTTGACCAATGGGGTGCATATGACAGCACGATATTCGAGAATATTAGACCATTTGCACTTCATTGGAAGTAGCATTCACTTTGTATATAATGGGCGAATGACTTCTCTGACAGCATTAGAAGCTCATTAAGACGGCCTTTGAAACGGCTTGAAATTTATTCAATGGCGTGGAAATGACTGCCCAATATAAAACATGAATGCAAACGTAGTGGAACTTCAATGGAGGTTTCATTGGCAGGGGTGGGGATTGAACCCAGCGATCCTGAGTTCAATCCCCACCCCTGCCAGTTTCGATCTGGATGAGCATCGTACCGGCGTGCGGTCGTGTATCAATATTGCGTGGTGCACGTTAAAGATTCCAGGCTAGCAGTTGTACTGCACTGGCTAAATTGCTCATCTACAGCGAGTGACTCGTCGCAACATTAAATGGCTGACCAACTGCACGCTGTATAAATATCCCCACAACCACAATTCATTCAATGGAAGTGGTATCCAATTTATCCGTTGGGATGCCAATGCCCGTCCAATATTGGACGACATTCGAAGCTTTTAACACAATATTGAAAGTGGTTTCCAATGGATCCAGTGGGATTCCAATTGAATCCAAATATTGGTGACAGAGAATATAAGTGGGGAAAATAATGGCCTTTTTTTTCAAAAGATTCCCAATATTGGCGCTATGGCTTGTGGTGCCTGTGTAAATATAGGTAGTTACCAATAAAACATGATGCAAATAAAAATTGGGTTTTTACTAAAATAAAATTCGAATTTCCTGAAATAAAAAAAACTTGCATTCAACTTTAAGAAACATATAATATGTTAAACCAATCTAATCTTATTTTATTGAATAAAAATAATTGTAAGCTTTCCGATGATATTAAATTCGTTAAACTATTTTTTATAAGTCACTTAAAAATTACAACACTGCCAGGAATAATCATTTACCATTAAAATATCATTTTTACTTCATCTTTAAATAGTTCGAACACTCATGATTTTGTTTTTTCAGTTCATGAAGAGTAAAAAATTGTGCTCAATTTTCCGGGCTATAGTCCACGGACAATATATGTCTAAGACTTGAAATTTTAGGCTGTGTGGACTATCTACGCGTGCGGACTATAGAGGAACTTTGTCTTTCAAGATCGTTCAATATGAGGAGATGTAAAGGTGCTTGTTAACAAAAGTGTATATTAATGAGTATTTATATATAATAAAACATTTCTGTGGGCTGAGAAAGCAGACATTTGTCATAGTGTTCCGTACACAAGAAACGTTCGCGTCGATTAAGCATCAAATGTGGACTATGCGCGGCGTGCAGACTATGCACCGAGGTCGGACTATCTAAGCTAAAACATTAATTTTTGACCTCAACTTTTTCCTTGCCGACTATACACCGGACGCGGACTACAGTCCTAAAATACGGTAGTTGAGAGTGTAACAGAAGAGTCCTAGTGCAGAATTTTGAGAAATATTAAAATAGTGAATGGTCATGAGTGCCCTTCCCAACATGTGATTGTGTCCCTTTGATGGTTATTTTTCAAAGTTAGCCAACTTTTTCGGTGCAACTCATTGACCTTATTTTAATCACCTTGAAACCACCAGAAATAACAAAATTAACTCCATTATTTGAATAGAAATTCAACATATAAGTTTCAATTAAAATATGTTACAATCATTAGAATAAACAAACGTTTAGAAAATGCAGCAATATTGGGACCGATAATATGAAAATAACTTATTTTCTATTTTCTTCGTGTTTTACTGGTAGCAACTGTATGATTGCGGTCTATCAGCAAACACCAGCAGAAAATATTCAAATTTTGCGTTTATAACCGCAAATAAAGCTTCAAACTTATCAGTTGTTCTTTGTGCATGTATACTTGCAAATGTGCTTTTCTGACCAACATTTAGGCGTGGTATATTTTATTATTTCTTATAATTACTTTAATTCAAGGGAAAGCTAAAATAATACGCGAAATGCGGAGTATAAAGTATTTGACTCCGAAACAAATCTGGTCTTTTAAAACGCAGATCTAACAAACTTCTAGCTTTAATTGTAGTCATAAAAACAAAATAATAAACATCATATTTTAATTTTGAATAAATATATATATATATATATATATATATATATATATATATATGCGTATATCGCGAAAGAGGTACTGTTCTGTCCGTCCCTATATTTATTCTTTCTATCTTTCTTTAACCCCACCAACGCACTGACAACCAACTAAGTAATAAAAATAAAGCAAATAAAAAGGAGGCTTTGAAAATATGGATTTCGAATTCGCTATATGTTTAAACTTTAATTTGACCGATTCTACATAACCAGTTTCATATTGCACATCTACATTTTGGATTTGGATTTACTAAAACTATATAATTCAAATATCTATATGGTCATACATAAAAACTTGACAAAACGTTGCTGAAAATCATTATAAAATTTATTCCTTTTCTTATAACGGCAAAATATAAAATATGTTCCCAGTCCTTAAGACCAATAAAATTTACTTTCGATTTATCTAATCGGGTGCCAATAACAGGCCAAGGCCAACATTCAGAACCATTGGAAGCTCATTGACATTCCATTGAAACTGGCTTCCAATTCATCCAACAAGTTACCTATGACTGAAATTTCCGGCTTTTGAAAGGCCATTGACACCTTATTGGAAGTGGTATTCAGTCTGTCTAACGAGTTGCCAGTAAGTGTCCGAGATCGGACGAAATTGGAAGCTCAATAGCACTCTATAGCAACTAGTCTCCAATTCATCCAACGATCTTCTAACAATTCCGTAATATAGTAGAACACTGAAATCCCTTTGAAATTTGATTGAATATGGTTTCTATTGTATCTAATAAGCTGCCAATTAAAGCTTAATATTAGACAACATTGGAACCTCATTGGCCCAATACTATAGGTGGTATCCAATTTATCCAACGTAATACCAATTTGCGCTCGTATAGATGCGGTGTCCACTTTGTCCAAAGAGTTGTCAATGAGCGTCAAATATCTTCAGACAGTGTGAGGATAGCCTGCCAGAGATTTTGGTGACACTGCTTCTGCCCAGTACATAAGCCATTTATCCAGTGCAGTCGAACTGCTAGCCTGGAGTTTTTTAACGTGCACTACGCAGTAGTGATACACGACCGCAAGCCCGCACGACGCTCGTTTCCATCGCAAGGGGTGGATGAGTATCGTCCCGGCGTGCGGTCGATCCTCACCCCTGCCTGTTTCGGTCTGGATGAGCATCGTTCGTCGTAGTGTTTTGCATCACTGGATTGCGGGCCCTATGGTCGCGTTCTCAATCCAAACCCAATGTGACGGCACAAGACGGCGACGAGCGACGAGATTTGCCGTCGCTGTCTCGTCGCTCGTTTCTAGACTTCCGGAACACATCGCCCGTCACTGCTGCTCATCGCGACGTGCGTCGCTTGCATGTGGTTTTGACGGACCGAGCGACAGCGGGTCCTGTCGCGTCACATCGCTGCGTCGCTTGGGAGAATCGCTCATATGTAGTTTATATTCGCTCTTCCGTAACCGGCGGTGCCGATGCAAAGCTTGCACGAACATAAACACGTTAGAAAGGTCCATCACTCACCGCTAACGAAATGTATTCCGCAAACTCGATAGTGTGTGGCCGCATCATCAAAGTCGTCTCGCTTCAGCCTCCTCCGCCATTCGCGCCTTCGTTCCCTTGACAGACGCTCTGCCTCGGGGTCCTCCGATGTCACAATCGCCGATATACGGTAGAAACCGCCCTTGAAGTTACCAGTGTCATTATTTTTGTTACGCGAGCGGTTATTGCAGCCGAACGCGGCGCAGTTCACCATGGCTAAATGGCGGTCAACTCGACCAACTCAACCACCAAGATGGCCGTGACCTGTGTGTGACGTCAACCTATGACGTACCTGCAAGGCATGTATATGTTGTTCAATTGATGAGACTCATTAGCCGCGTTTACATGAATGTGACTTAGACGCTTCGAATCCAGTTGTCGTATTCAATGCGGTCTTGTAAACGGCATAATGCGCAAAGAAACGCATCGCATTCAAGTCGCTAGACAGAGGTGGATCGAGATGGCGAGTGCGCATTCATTCAGCCCATGTAAACGGAGGTCGCATCGCATTTAGGAACGGGGAGGATTATGGGAAGGCGCTCGCTGCGGTAGCGAGTGAACAGCTGAGAACATGGCGGCGGCCAACCTCGTCGGCGGCGCGGAGAGCGGTCCCGTATGGTCGCCCGCAATTTTTTTCCCGAGAACAAACGCGAGCTTTTATTACCATCATAAGTAAGCGAAATATAACGGAGCTGCTCGGTGAGGGCGGCCCCCGTCCAAGCCTTGCGAAGTACGACTTGCGCGTCCGAAGGGGTCCCAAAGGCTTCGGCGCAAGCACGAACGACACCGAGAGCTCGGAGCAGTGTAGAGCACTGCATGGTAGCGCAGAACGAGCAGCTCCTACTTCGGTGCCGTTCCTGCCTGCGCAGGAGCCTTTCAAACTTGGAGTCCGGTTGGTCCGGTCACGATCTGCGAGGTCTGGTGTGGCGAAGCGCGGAGGCGTTCTCAAAGCATGCGCACACACGTCGCCTCTGGTCCAGAGTGACCCGTCGGTCCGGCCTGGAGCCCTAAACGCTTGGTTTTTGATGTTTCTTCCGTCTCGTAACTTCTTACACAGCACCTAAGAAAGCGGGCACGATCCTTACCTTACGTTTACTGAACGCGTCGAAAGGACACCACGTGCGATGCACCGGAAAACGTGGTGCGGCTGGTGCCGCAACTGCGTAACTTCGAGCTTTGACGCGGCGTGGCGCCAAATTCGTGTAGGGTTTGGTTCACATTCATGTAAACGTAGCCGCGTCAGCTTCGTTCGAAGTACGAGTGAGGTCGATGCGCTGAAGTCGCTTTCACGTAAACGAGGCTATTGAATTTCATGTTTCGGGCGGAGAATATCCATGCAGTTCGGATATCCCGTGTAGTCAAATATTTTCGACTGTTAAGACCTTTATAGATTGACACGGCGTAGTGTATCACGCCGTTAAAAGATCAACATAATATGAAACAAACATTCCAGTTGCATTTGTTCTATCGCGCAGGGATTCACCAAAACAGCTTTCATTTTTGTTTTTGTTCCTAAAAATAGTACAGTGCATTTTTAAAAACCCCGAGAAACTCTATTCGCCATAGAACACAAAACAAAAAATAGAAAGCGGCAATTTAGTCTCCACCAACGGCCGGAAGTGTGCCTACGCAGGCTGCCACAGCCCACTGACTAGAAAACCCACAGCCCAGCGCAGTCGGGCAACACTGACGTACCCTCTCAAAACCAGGGACGCGCTTTGTAAATATCGTCGTTCGAGACTGCCGCTGGAAAGGTCTATAGCCGCTTGCCCAATGGGGACGGGGTGGGGGGCGCGGTCACCTGTAGCGTCTCCGCTACAGCACACTCATCATCGAGAAATGGGGGCGCTCCTCGTCCGGAGCAAGGATCACGAGCGGCGCGACACAGAACAGCTCCGGCATATCGGGGCAACCCTCAGGCAGTGTATCCGGCTCTGTTTCCGAAAGCGTCCTATGTAAATTGTGTAACTGAAATGTGGTTTGCCATTCAACTTGTCTCTACAATATAAAGGCAGAGAAAGAAGTTCGTTTTGCAATAATAAGTTATAATATATATATATTTTTTAAATTCTTAAGACCCAAAAATCTTCTCCGAGATTATAATTCATAAAGTTAGAAATTAGATCGTGCCAGGGAAACACTGCCTTTGACGGAAATCGTAAAACGAAATAAATGGCATTGATCGACTCTGAGCGGATTCAATGGTGTCGATGAGAGTACCTTGGACAGGGTACCATATTGGTGATACGTTTTACACTTTCGGGCCAATGAGTGTTGCGACGTGACGTGTGCAACCGAATGTGTGGTTAGCGTTGCTTATGAGCCACGCCTTTGGTGACGCGGGTGTGTCATAAAAATTTACTAGATACGTGAAATCCAACGAATTTGTACGAGGTGACGTCCTATAGTGGGATACCAATAATGATGTCTCACTACAACACGTTAAACTTTGCAAAAACAATTTTTTTTCGAACAAGTAATAGCAGAATCCTTAATTGCCTAATGGTCTCTAAACTTTCACCAAAGTTTCGTGCCGGAAAAAAAAAGATGCGCCAGTGGCTATACTCTATATGTGGTGTATTGTCGTTTGGATATTCCACCTTTAGTGAAGTACTTCGAACATGCAAGCTTTCGTAGACTGATATATTTTACGTATAAAATTGATCACTGTTTACAATCACCGGTCATTTTTTTACTGATATCTAGCAACAAAACGGGCAACTATTATTTCACCTTGCATTTATATTGAGTTGTTTATTATTTTATCAAAGGCATATTTTTCTTTCCACCCACTTTTGTTAGAGCCACATCACGCAGAGTATAAGATATACGCACAAAGCTTTTTTTTTTTTCCTTTTCCTTTTTTTCTCGAGTTGACGCTTTTGTTTATGGTGCCGAGTTCGCTGGCAAGGCATGGCTGAAGGTCAAGTGATTAATGCCTCTATCCTGAAAACCTTGATATGGGCTGGATGGCTAAAAAAAGCAAAACAAAAACATCACAATGGCAGTAAAAAGAAAAAAAAAAACTCCGCTATTTGAATTAAACGTTTACCGGTGACGCTTTTTAGTTTAATGAGTAAATTTCTACGGTTCACACGAAGTAAATGAATATTTCCTCGCATACCCCTGGACGGTCAAAAACAAAAAGGGTGACACTCACGGTGAAGTCTCTCCTTTTGGCCTAGAGCTTAGGAAGCATAATGGGTCTAACTCTCTGAACGTAGTGGGTCATAAGCACGGTTGCGAAGCCTGGCCGCTTGCGCAACGTTCGAGAGCAAATCCTCAGTGACGTTTACAGTATCAGCTAGGGTTCAGCATTTTTGGTTTAATAAAAAACTATAAAAGTAGTGCTGGGCGTCCATTAATAAATTTACCCGATTAATCTGCACCCACATCTAAATATCACTGCATTGTCGTGCTTGTATTTTACGCTTGCCTAAAAATGACTCCATTGTGCCCAGCTTCGCCTCGAGAACCACGCAAGTCATCGATAGAAATTAACCGTTCGCACCACAAACACAAATGCTCGCAAGTCAAGACGGGTGACAGACAGCCGGAAGCAGCGCTACCTTTCGAAAAGTTTACTACGAATACGCGGTCACTCCAGAACGCCAAGAGTGCAGTCTTCGGAAATCATGTGGCGCTCATTTCCGCCTAGCGTTGGGCAGGCGGAGATGTGGATTCACTCATTGCGAATTCCACTCGTCGTTTTATAGAGCGCGCCGGGATAAGTAGATCAGATCCGAAATGGAGCACGCGATCCAAAGGAAGTCGCTTCGCCTCTGGATCCCCAGTGGAACATGAACAATCCTCCGGGATCGGCGGACGCTTCCCAGTCATTCACCTACCCGAGAGTCCCCTTCCCGCGGTCACCGATGTCGAAGAACATGCTTTCGCAATCGCGGAACTGCTATCAACACCTGCTAAGCACGGCTGCTCTCCCGCAGCATCAAAAAGAAGATACTCCTCGACGAGCTACGAAATTTATTTGGCCTCATTGAATCATCGCAAGGCCATGCCCAAGAGTTTCGAAAATCCCGAGATCCGAAACATGGCTCCAGGTTCGCATACTCACGGATTTTTAAGAGTCACGTGCTCTAGACACAACGTTTCTTCGAACCACCTGACAATGACAAGATACACTACGGAATACCTTTGGAAAATGTGTTTTCTTCCAACATGGGAAGGCCATCTGGCAAGGAGACATACGAAAGGGCCCAAGAGCTCCGCGCTCCAGGTCATCGGCGAAGTATCTCTTTCAGCACCAGCGCGAAGCGTACTTGAACAAGGGCCAAAATGTGCGCTAGCACCATGTCTTGATGCCATCGACAAGGTCATGAGGGTACGGGAAGTTGCATCTAAAGCATCTGAGAAAGCATCCTCACAGATCATCAGTGAAGGAATTGACTGCCTAGCTGGTGTACGGGGCCAGGGAAATAAAAACAATTTGTGTTTTGCAACAACGGTACGTAAACTACGTCGCAAAGGCCTTAGACTATGTCTCTCCGACAAGGACGGAGGGTTGTGGTTATGGATTTGGGGACGTTTGGAGAAAAAGCCCGACAAGCAATGGCGAAGAATTTAAATTCAGTTGATCCAAAACAAAGTATGTCAGCAAAAAGGGCCATCCTCAAAATACTCGCCCAGGAGCAATGTGGAAATCTTGCGACAAAAATCAAAGGAACGAAACAAGGTAACCTATGTGTATTTTTCCGGCCAAAACACACAAGGACGAGGTTCCCTTTCACGCAATTGTTTCAGGAAATCACACCTGGAAAGGCCATCTCTCAGCCGTTCTGGCAAAAATACTATCCCAAGAACAGATAAACGACTCTTTCAGAATACCCAACTCTCAGAGAGAAATCTGTTTTCTTCAGGAAATGGGGTGCGACATTGTTTTACGCTTTTTCGTTGATATAAAAGACATGTACTATTTCATTCCCCATACCAATCTTTACCGATCCTTCGTACAACAATCGAAGAGCAAGAGCAAGGCGTTCAACGCTTCCAAAACGTAGCAGGGATGAACCTCAACAGCTTCCTTTAGCTTCTAGGTATCTACTTTACGGCAACTGGTGTGTCTCCCCAGGGCCTGCAATATGTACAAAAATCTGGTGTTTGCATAGGTCCCGAATTGCTCCATTCTTGTGCGATATATATCTTGCAGCATGCGGGAAGACCATCCAAGAAAATCTGAAAGATCATCGCATCGAGGCCATCTTCCGATACGTTGATGACTTTCTTGAACTGTAAAACTCTGAAGTAGACAGGCGGATTGATGGGTGTTTAGAAGTAGTCATGCGCAGCTTTGACCAAAGCTGCCCTGGACTCTCTTTCACGCATGAGCTTCTTGTAAACCGCTGTATTCGGTTTCTCGATCTCTCCTTAAAGTTAACAAGCACGCACATATGCTGGATGTATCAAGCTAGATCCTGTAAAGGATTTCTTCAAAGTGATTCCGAACATTCAAAAACTATTAAACAAGGATTGGCTACTACAGCCCTTGTCTCGGCACTAGAGAAATCTTGCCCCCATAGGCTCGAGCGCAGTTTCCAAACACAAATCTCTAGGCTTCAAGACTTTGGATACACGAGCACACTCCGGGTACCTGTTTGTGAAAACATCTGCAAGAAAGTACGACGCAAATCAAGGAAAAGTGCACAATCACAAAAAAGCCTCCTAAACCTCTAGTGGTGTTGCCATATATCCACGGGGTTACACATCGCCTGAAAAAGATCGCTCGCCGACGTGGAATAGAAGTCGTTTTCTCAGCTCCCCACAAGGCATATGCCATGTGCCGCAAGGTTAGCGGTGAGGCCGGCAAAAACGAGAAGAACACGTGCGGCACCGCACACAGGACTCAACACGCCCATGTGAAAGCGCTGTTGTTTACAACATTCCGCTGTCATGTGGGAAAGGTTACATTGGACAAACTGGGCGCTGTGTCAATGACCGCACCAGAGAAGATGCCGCCTCCGTGCGAACAATAGACAGATTTCACTAAGCGTACGGCACATGTGTGACGCCGCCATAACTTTAGCTCCTCGGGAGGCAAACAGCCGGACATGAGTTGGCTCGTGCTGTCTCGAGCTCCACACGCGCAGAGCTCCAGCGAGGTTGCCACACCTGCAGAAATACTAAAGTTCCCTCGATGCATTGCGGCAGCGGTGGCGTAGTTAAACTGGCTGGAGATCGGTCTATTTCAGCAGCCGGCCATCTTCCAGCGCATAGTCGCGAATGCCAAAGTGCTGCCTTTTTCTCAAAAACCACCATCATGGCTAGACACAAAAAAACAAATTACAAGGGAAATTCTAGAGTACCTAGCCATTCATGAGAAGAAGGACGAGTGTGTAAGCACTGCCTCCATTGTGCTACATACAAAAAAAAGAAGTATTTGCAGGAAACGCCCCCTGTGTAGAATAGCCTGACTGAGCCCATAGAAGACGTTACCTCTGTGGATGCAAGGTTATTCAAACTGAAGTGAGGAAGACGAGGGAGAATTATTTCATGTTTATGCATGGATATCTGACTACCTTAAAAATCGAACGAACTACATGTGCACAAATGAAGGGGGAACTTCTCGTCACAGAGTGACCAAAAGGTGTGCCTCAGGGGGGTGTTCTAAGCCCTGTCTTCTTTAACATTGCTCTCATTGGGATCACCGAAATGCTCACAAGAGCTGTAAACTTTACAATCTATGCAGACGACATTTGCCTCTGGACGTCTGCAGGCTCACCTAAGCTCATACAAGCACGCCAACAAGGTGTGCTCTCCAAAAGTTCTCAGTTCCTTAAAGGGATACTGAACCAAAGAATTTAGTGCCCATAATAAGTGGTGCACGTTCTTTCCACGAGCCAGCAGCCGCCGGTGTGCGCGAGCAGACGCAACGAAAATGACGTCAAAAATCTTCATTCGCGCTTATGAGGACAGTGAAATGCATGGGCTTCGGGCCAAAGGAGAATAAAGACAGGCTTTTCATCTCTACAAGTGAAAGCTACGTACTTGTTAGACCAATTAATCGCTTACCTTTTACATCAGACACCACTTACATCAGACACCGATACATTTCACTGTCATCTTCACCGCGAATGGAGGTCTTTGACGTCATTTTTGTTGCGTGTGCTCACGCACACCGACGGCTGCTGGCTCGTGGAAAGAACGTGCGCCACTTATTATGGACACTAAATTCCTTGGTTCAGTATCCCTTTAACACACGGGGGCTTGAGATTGCGCCAGCTAAATCAACTGCCGTGGCCTTTACTCAGATGAAGATGACTTGATATCCACTTTCCATTAATGGAACTCCAATTCCATATGCGCCTAATCCCATATTTCTTGGAGTTTCCATATCCAAAGGTTTAACTTGTAACTCCAAACTGAAACACCTAAAGACAAAGTTGTCGGCATTCACAAGTTTGGGGCGATTTATAAGTGGTACAACATGGGGGACGTCTTCCTCTGCTCTTGTTCGTTTATACAACAGCCTATTTGTTTGCATCCTTCGCTATACCTTGCCTGTTATGCACGGTTTCACTCTGACAAACATGAAAGCACTCCAATCGCTTCAGGCCCAGGTGCTCAGAGTATGCCTAGGGGTACCGCGAACAACCGCGATCATAGACACGATTGCAGAATCTCATTGTCTACCTTTGAAAGCTCTTCGTACCCAAAAAACTCTACGACTACATATGCGACATCTGACACAGCATCACTCTCATCATCTAGCTGACATTTCGGATAGCTGTTTTTACAGCCGCATCTCTCAAACTTTAATTGACAACAAAAATGTCATTCCAACAGTGTTTGAAGATCCTGTGGTACTCGATACACCACGCTGGTCGCTGCATCCACTTCAAATCTACAAGACTATTCCTGCAATAACAAAAAATCGACGCTCTCTTCAGTTGTCCTTCGGCAGCTTTCCTTGTCTTTATTGTATACACGGCAATGTTCTTGTTGCCACATATATACCGATGCATCAACTACACATAACCGGGCATCGATTGGCTTGGCTGCCCCAGTGCTTCATCTCAAAGCTGGTTACAAGATGTCCCACAAAACCACATCTACGGCTGCTGAACTGGTGGCCACTCGAGAGGGGCTCCAACAGAATAAATAAGCATCACCTCGCGCTTCGACGATTATCAGCGATTCACGGTCTTCCCTCCAGTCGCTTCAGTGTCTACGTAAAAATAGTCCAAACACACAAGTAGTTTTAGACATATTCATTGTTCACTCAGAACTCGTTTCCCTTGGCCACTCCGCATCATTCCAGTGGCTGTCCAGTCACTAAGGTGTCACGGGAAACGAAATGGCAGACTCTATGGCTGAAACAGCTCACGAATCTCCCCAAACAGTCCTAGCTCCATTTACGAAATCGCACATCTGTTCAAGAGTTGTGAATTTGGGGAAATCGACCGCAACGAGCCTCTGGAAAGAGGACATCAACCAAAGCTCCTCTCTAAAAATATTGACCCGCACCTACGGTTTCGAGTACCTCGAGGCCAGAAGAGACGACGGGAAGCGGTTCTTCATAGGATTCGGCTAAAGGTCGCCTACACTAACTATTACTTTTATCTTATTGGCAAATTAGAGTCCCCAAACTGCTCCGCATGTGGAACTATGGAAGATATTCAACACATTTTACTTCAATGTACAATTTATGATGGTCAGCGAAAACAATTTTTACAAGACATTAGAAAGTCTCCGGGATCATCCCTTACAATACAGCACTTCCTTGGGCCATGAAACAACTAAGACTGTCCCTTAAATACCACAAAAGCCCTCCTCCGTTTTCATTCAGCAACAGGCCTGGATAAGAGACTCTTATGCTATGTACTAAACTTTCTTGTCTAAATGGTTGTGTGTGTGTGATGTGTGAGTGTGTCTCTTGTGTTCTTTATGTTTCTTTCTTTTCCTCTTTCTTAACTCTGTGATATCCCGTACCCCTTTCCCACCAGAGTAGCCAGTCAGGAGATTGTACTCCCGGCTAACATCTCTGATTTCCTTTATTGCACGAATAAAAAAATCTAGGCAATAATTAAAGTCGTCGAAAGAAAAGAAGTTATTCATTAAATGAAAGTCGACGAAAGAAAAGATGTAATTTAGTAAATGGTTGTTGTCCAGCGGAGTACATGTGTATGTTCCTTGTGTCTTTCTCTGTCTTGTATATTCCTTCCTTAGTTCAGCTGGCATATCTCACAAGCATGAATAACCAACCTGCTCAGCTTCAGGCAATCGCGGAGCTAACAACACGTGCTCAACGCACTAGCGAAGTTAATCATGATATGAAAGATACGTGTCGATAAGCGATGTGCATCCTCGTAGCCCACTTGCCTCTCCATCGGAATACTCGTGGACGGTGTACAAGTGCGTCACGATTTTCAGCCTCTTCTGCGGAGGTCCCAGAAGGCAGTCGAGTTCGTACAAGACATACCAGCAATTCTTGTTGTCGTGCTACACGAGACGCTGCTGCTGCAGGAGCTGCTCGAGCAACTTGACGACGAACTGTCATCAAGCAGCAGCCGCAGTAAAGGGGTCACACTTTGCCTGTGGCCATCATGAATTCTTTCGAGGCGAGTTGCGAGATGCCCGGTTTGAAAAGAAGCCACGTGTGCGCGCCGAAGGCTCGCCAGGCTGGCTTGTGGTCAAATCCGTCGAAATTGGCGGAGCGACTTTGCTCGGATTCAGACCAAGATCTGGAGTGGGAGCTGATTCGAAACGGCGAGCGGAACACGTCTGTCTCGATCCCAATCGCCCAGTGAAATAGGCGGGCTCCAGAAATGTCGATCCTGGCGCGCTCCAAAACTACGTATGGAATTCGCCATAAGGCAAGGCTTCTTTAGCATGCGAGTCCCGTGGCAATACATCGCTTTAAAGAATTCCTGCGCGTCTACTTATCCGCAACAGTCGAATAGATAATCTCTGCGATCGATGAAATCAGCTCAGCGAATCATAAGGCGGAACATCTGTTTAGACCAAAAATATGAAGTCTGCTATATGGCATTACGCACTGCAAGCATGACGCTTTGCATTGGGTAATGACACAGCGCCGACTTCATTTTGAGGTCTAAACGGATGTTCCGCCTCATCATTCGCTGAGCTGATTTCGTAGATCGCAGAGATTGGCTCCTTGAGTGATTGGCTAGTAAGTACACGCGCAGGCATTTCTTAGAGTGATGGATAATGCTGTGTTGAGATTGGTGCCGCGGAAAAAGCATCTTATCGAAGTTCAAAGTTACAAAACTAATACCTTTGCTTCGTGCCTATGACTATTTAAATAGCGCGACTATTTTCAGGCATCTAAGGGGCGAGAGGTCTTTAATCTGTGGATTAGAAATTTAGCCAGTGCAGTACGACTGATAGCCTGGGGACATTAACGTGCCTCACGCAATAGTGAAACACGACCACATGCCGGTGCGATGCTATTCGCGACGTGCGCAATCAAAAGCGTCGCTGTGATCGGCCCTCCACGATTGGCCGAATGCTGACTATGACGTCAGCAAAGGATTTTTCATCCACGGAAATAACAGGAACGGAAGAACTTTAAATTTGACGTTGTTGGCAGTGTTGGTTTCAGAGTGCAATGATTTCAAGCTTCCACCATGTTCATTACAAACACCATCGAACTTGCAGTTCGCGAGGTAATGACGTCACGAGAAGGAACCATAGGAGGGCGCCACCAAAACATCTCGCCGCTAATACACTGTTTCATTGGGAAGGGATACCGAACCAAACATTTTATTGTCATTATTAAGTGGCGCACGTTATTTCACGAGCCAGCAGCCGCCGCTTTGAGCAAGCACACGCAACGAAATTCACGTCATAGTACCCCATCCGCGCATAAGATGACAGTGCAATGTGTGGGCTTCGGGCCAAATCACAATAAAGACAGGCTTTTCATCTCCAAGAGTGAAACCTACGTGCTTGCTAGACAAATTAGTCGGTCACCTTTTACACCAGACCCCCCTGTGCAGATGAAAAGCTTGTCTTTATTCTCCTTTTCCCGCGAGATCAGACATTTCACTGTCATATTAAAGAGCCTCTGACACGTCAAAAAAAATTTTTTTTTATGCTAAACGTTTCAATGGCATATCAAGACATTACAAAAAAATAGTTTCACTATAGAGTTGCGTAGTTTTTTATAAAAAATAGAAATACGAGGCCCAATTCAAAGTTCCCGCCGTGCACTGTGACGTAACAGTGTACCGCAAGGTGTCGGGGCGGTCAGAAGGGAGGCATCGACCTACGTCATTAAAAGTGGGTTCACCGGAAGTCACGTGAGTTTCACTCGTCGTGCTCTCCGCGACCGTGCCTAAGCCCTTTTTTCGCTTTTTTTTTATTCTGCTCTTCGTACGAGCGATCGTAGAAAACGAAGTTTCAGTCCCACTAGCTCTTTATCCCTGCACCGTTGGTTAGTTTGCGTGCTGTAAAATTTGAGGACGAAGAGTCCGTGGATCGACGTGATGGAGGTCAATGATGAAAGCGTTGCGAGTACAAGCCAGTGTACGAGTGCATGACGTCAGTCCGATGATACAGGGCTATACTGGGCGCAAAAGAAGCTATCAAGTTTTTAAAAAAAAAAATTTAGAATTATGGCAGAAATTAGGATTGCTAGCATACGACACGCCCGATCGCATTGCTGAAGGTTGAGACACCGAGGTCGTTAAATCATCGGATACTCTCCAGGCTGAAGATGCCTGCCGTCTAAAGAATACAAACTGGTGAGTGTACCAAGTACAAGTAAACGTCGAGCACAAAGTACGTCTTTTGTCGAGAACATGAGTAGAACTTGTTTACTAGGTGCTCATGCGGCCGATGTATGTCTCTCAGAAATGCATGCAGTGTGATCTCTTCTTCAGTTGCTGAAATACCGGGACAGTCCCTCACACAGCACCTTCTATACTCTGTTTCACCTTATGATGGACCGCAGCAAATGCTACAAGCGCGAGCTCCTTGCTCTAGGGCACATCTCGGCGGCACAAGCTCCCGTGCGTTAAGAGCAGCTCCCAACGCTATGAACTCGCGCTTCTAGCCTTCTCTGCGGTACAACATAAGGCGAAACGGAGTATAGGCATTGTAGTTGATCACGTCAATTCACTGACTCCGCTTCTTCTAACTTTACAGCAACATAAGCTATGAAAAACAAATAAAAGAAACCTTGTCTGCTTGGATCGCTCGTGGAGGTGCAGCGAATAACAAAAAACATTTAAAAAAAAATATTACACGCGCTCGCGGTAAGCACGAGGAGGGATACAACTCACGTGACTTCCGGTGATGCCTCCCTTCTGACCGCCCCGACACCTTGCGGTACACTGTTACGTCACAGTGCACGGCGGGAACTTTGAATTGGGCCTCGTATTTCCATTTTTTATAAACAAAACTACGCAACTCTAAAGAGAAACAATTTTTTTGTAATGTCCTGATTTGCCAATTCAACGCCTAGCATGAAAAAAAAAATTTTGGCGTGTCAGAGGCCCTTTAAGCGTGAATGGGGGACTATGACGTCAATATCGCAGCGTGTGCTCGCGCACACCGGCGGCTGCTGGCTCGTGAAAAGATCGTGCGCCACTTATTATAGACACTGAAATTCAGCATCCCTTTAAGTGCGAGCGAAACCGAAGGTGGGCGCTCGGGCATACTGCCCTGAACAGTGCTTGCGCTGCACGAGTGCGCGTACTTAGAAAATTCAAAGCAGGGAGCTCGCTCTTGTAGCTTGTGCTGCGCTCACACTCAAAGGGAAACGAAGTATGATTCGCGCTTTGAATGTGCTTGCCAAGCGCGCGCACGTGCAGAGCAAGCATCGTCCCGGGCCCCAAGCTCGCGCTTGAAGCGAGCGCGTAGATCGAGAGCTCACCCTGCAGAACCCAAAGATCATGAGTTTAGTCGTTTAGTCCCAACCTTGCCCGTTTTGATCTGGATGAGCATTGTATCGCCGTGCGGTTGTGTATCACTACTCGGTACTGCTCGTTACAAAATCCAGACTATACTCTCTCACCGTTCATTCACACTGGAAGCGGATCCGCGTTCGCAAAGCGGATGCGAACGCGGTTGTATAAAGATAAAGATCCAGTACAATTTCACGCACACTTGATGTCATCGAGTGCGCGTGCGATTGTACTGGATCCTTATAAAATTGCGTTCGCAAGCGCGGATCCACTTCTAGTGTGAATGAGCGGTTAGGCTGGTCTGCAGCGGACACTACGAGCCATCTCGGTCAATCGAGCACAACCGGCGTGACACTTGGTTTCGCTCTCTACGCGTCGTTCTGCCAAGCCGGGAGATCAGTGACACGTCATCAGTCCTCAATACGCTCCAATGGGTCGTAGCGTCTGCTTTGGTTCATTTAGGGTAAACGAATATAAGTCATACTGCAATCAGTAAATTTCTCATCGACATCGTAGAGGCAACTAATAAGTGACAAGCGAGTGTCGCCACTTGAATATTTGACAAGCATTGCGCTCTTTTAAATATCCACAAGCACCAACTTAGGTTTCCGAAAATGCAAGGGTGTTTGTGCTTGACTTCAGCTTCCCAAGGTCCTGCGTTCTATGTCGGACTTGTCGCTTGAGCTGACGAATTTTGCTACTGGGCAGGATTAGCTCGTATTAATTGGGACCCCAAGAAAAGCACAATTAAGCTTTTCCTCTTTCTATTTTTAGGAGGACACTTCCCCTGCCCCCCTCCTTTTTTTATATCTCTCTCTCTGTCTCTCCTCGGTGGCAAGGCGGAAAAGGGGAAAGGGTGCGAGAAAGCGTTCTCTTCGCTTGGCCTTGCCACGATATAGGCGCCTCGTGGAGGCGGTTGTTGCAAGTAAGATGTCGTGGCCAGAAATCCTGGCCTTGGGTTCGCGGTGCCTTCTCTTGATAACGATTCTTCCGACGCTGTATTTCAAAGATGAGGATAGTATAAAAAAGCAGTTTTCAAAAAATAAGAAATTAAGCAATTTTTTTCTAATTGTAGAGTGTTATAGAATGTTTGTTCATTTCAGTGAGTTTATAAATCCAAAGACGCTAACTTTATAGAAAAAACGCTTTCAATGCCATGATTGGTTTGCACAATCCATGGCTGCCTCATTTAAAAGGCTTGCGAATTTCGATATATTTCCTGGGCACCAGAGTCACAGAGATTGTAGTCAGATTTGCAGTTTCCAGCGCGCTCCTCTACGTCAACGTGGCTGGGCGGACCCGTATCAAACTCTCAAATACCGTTACGCAAAATTTTTTTGAACAGCCACTTATTGAAGGGCTCTGATAATAAAGGCCCTTCATATCAATCTCTATTCACCCCAGATTTTGTGACATGTACTTTTCTCTTGTTTCAGTGCAAAAGTGATGACCAGTGTAAAAACCCACCTTGCACATATTGCCGCAATCCTTGGTATCATCTCGGATTGATTGCCGCACGATGTTATTAAGGCCCTACAATGAATAAAGTGGGGGCACATTGTTATGCAATAATAAACATGTGATGACTTAATGTTGCACGTGCTGTGTCTTAAAACAAAACATATTCGATTACCTATTATTACATTCCATAAATTATGAAGAAACACCCTGTTTGCTCGCCTTACGTAAAAATAGTGTGTTATGGGACTAAATAAGGTGCAGGAAACTACATATCCGACGAAACGAAACTGGTTCTGGTGATGGAATAACGGTATCCATTTACTTTAATTCAGAAATATGCGCTGGCTGTGCGTAGCCGCTGAAGTAAGTTGGAGTTTCACTGAACGGTACCAACCTGAAAAATTACTTCGCTAAATATTTAACTGGACATGTCTTGACCTGAAGCATATATATACGACTGTACCCTAATCTGGATTTGACAGATCGAGTTTTCACGCTAATATACTATGCTGAAAGTGGCATTTCCACACTGGCAGAAGTAGCAATTTATTAAATAAAAAAACTACTGAAATTTTATAAAAATAAAAACAGGTTTCTTTTCCAGAAGGCATAAAATAATTAATCATATTTCTTAACTTTTCACTATGGCAATGTGACACCGTCACGTTGTTCAAGGCCTGTGTGAAAAACAAAATGTTCGGTAGGTGAACTCACGCCTCAAATTAAAGAAAATTGTGAATATCATAGCAACGTCCATTGACGTACTTTAGACCTTGTTGCAAGATGAGCTTTCATAAAAAAGAGCAACTAACGTATAAATTTCAAAAACGTCCCTGCAAAAAAACAAGAATATTAATTAGAAAGAAAAACCTGCATTTATATTGTTGTCATGCAGCAAATCTGACATAACGTCTACAACATAAAGATGTTTAAACTATAGCAGAATTATTTGCCTTCAATTTCAGCATTTTTGTTTGCTTAGCATAATAATCAAATATTAGACGAGTTGTAACAATTCGGACAGCAATTCCAAATACTCCCCAACACCTTATGAAACACTTGCAGAAGAAAAATGGCCTCTGCATTTACTTCTTGTAAAGGATCATATTGTAGGAATAATGAACAAAAAGCAGCCGGTCGGTTAGTCTTCCTTGTGATTCGAGTATCTTGTGTATTACACGAGCCGCTGTCAAATTTTATTTGTTTTAACTGTTCAGATGATTAAGTTTAGCTGGGCCACTGCAATTAGATCTTTCTGGATTGACGTTTGATTTAGGAATTCACGTATTAAAAAATAATAAAATGAAAAGGAACATGCCTTGAACAAATGAAAAGGAACATGCCTTGAACATTTTGGTTACGAAAGGTTACATATTCTCACGAATGACAATAGTTTAGGCAAAAATAACTGAAGGAACTAAACGTTTAATGGGGCGAGCTTGTGCCCAGAACAAAAAGGAAACAGAAGATAACAAGAGAGCGTCGCGGACGTCGAAGTCGGCGAAACAACTGGATGGAACGCTGGGCGAACTCGTCTCCGCTCGCCATGCGGAGTCCGATATGAACACTCGTGGGTTTCTGAAGCATTCGGCGTAGAACATACGGCGCATTGAACATTCGAAACTCGATAATGTTCTCGAACTTACGAGAAGGTCAAGTTGAAAGAATAAATAAACGGACATTCCGCTAAATGGAATCGAACCTAGACCTTCCGCACGACAGTCAAGCGCGGTCACTCAAGCCCTCGCTCGGCGACGCGCGTGGCATTACTCCCCCTTTTAAAAGCGCATCGTCTCGATGCGACGTCCTGGAAAACAAAACAGCAAAACAGACAAAAATAATGGCAAACTACGGGGACTTGTACAACAAAATCCTATCGAGAGTAGTACAATACGCAATTCATAGTCCTATCGATCGGAGTACGGCTTGAGGCGCACGACGTGGACGACTTCCAGTCTTGGAGGGCGACGTGATGAAGTCAGTGCACCGTCGGCCAACACCTCGTAGTTCAGATCCCCAAGTCGACGAAGCACTTTGTAAGGTTCGAAGTAGCGCTTCAAGAATTTCTCGCTGAGACCACGGGGGCGGATTGGTGTCCACACCCTCACCCTGTCTCCGGGCTGGAAGAGGACGTCCCGACGACGAAGGTTGTAGCGGCCAGTGTCGACACGATTTTGGGATTAAAACCGGAGTCTGCCGAGCTGACGGACCTCTTCTGCCCGTTGGGCAACCACCTGGGCGTCGTCGCTTCCGTCGACAGCCGATTCGTGGGGTAACATCGCGACCAGGAGTGTCGTCAGATCGCGACTATGAACCAGTGGAAAGTGTGTCACCCCAGTGGTCTCACGCACGGCCGTGTGTAGGCAAATGTGACATACGGCAACACCTCGTCCCATGTCTTGTGCTCCATGTCGACGTACGTGGAGATGATGTCGGTGATGGTATTGTTGAGTCTCTCCGTCAGCCCCTTAGTCTGCGGGTGGTACGCCGTGGTGCGACGATGGCTCGTGTGGCTGAGACGAAAGATTTCTTGCGTCAGCTGGGCCATGAACGATGATCCACGGTCTGAGATAAGAACTTCGGGAGCGCCGTGCCGGTGGACGATGGACTCGATAAAAAAACTTCCACCGCAGTCCCTGAAGGAAGAGCTTTCGTTTCTTCTGACCGCGTGAGATAATCTGTCTCGACGATTATCCATCTGTTTTCGTACGTCGATGGAAGGAAAGGACCAAGTATGTCTCTTCCGATCTGCTGGAACGGTGCGGTCAGGTGAGCAATCGGCTGCAGGAGACCTCGCGTCTTCATCGGCGGTTTTTGGCGTCGCTGGCACAAGTGGCACGATCGCGTGTTGAGGTGAACGGTCTTCGGGAGCTTGGGCCAGTGATACCTTTCACAAATTCGGGACAGCCTACGGCTATAACCAAGGTCATCGGACGTCGAGTTGTCGTGGCAGGATTGAAAGATGTCCTCTCGAAGGTCGATCGGGATTACCTGCAGCCACGGCCAGTGGTTGTCGCCGAAGTCCTCATTGCAGAGTACACCTTGTCGAATGGTGAAGGTCGGCAGGGCTCGTGAGAAAACACGTGGCATGGTACTCTGGCGCCCCCCCAGGTACGTTCTTTGTGCGCGCAGCTCGGGATCGTCTTGTTGACGTCATGCCATGTCGTCGGTGTTCACTGCGAGTAGGAAGCACTCGTTGTCGTCGTCGTCGCTGCTGCTGCCACAAGGTGTTTCGACTGGGGCTCTAGACAGGCAGTAGGCGTCGTTTTGCTAGCGGCATGACTTGTAGACCGCAGTCATGTTTAACACTTGTAGTCGGAGAATTCATCGAGCGAGGCCTCCAAAAGGGTACTTGAGGTTCGCAAGGCAGCAGAGCGAGTGGGTTTCCGTGAATACGCAGAACGGGCTCCTGTACAAGTACGGACGAAACATTGGGATTGCCATGACGACCGCAAGGCATGCTTTCTCTGTCGCCACGCATGAAAGCACGAAGTTTCTTCTCCTCGGCGGACTCGGGATCGGCTCCGGCACTTAGACGCAGGACGTCTCTGTCCATTGTCCTGTCGCGCTTTTTAATCACTTGTGGTGCTGTAGGTGCTGGTGACAGAGGGCGACGAAGGTATTCCCTGATGTCACGAGCCCGTTCGCCGTACCTTGGGCTAGGGTCGTTCGGCGCAGACCCTCGTAGGCTTATTTGGCGGTATGGACATCTCCGGTAGACGTGGTCAGCCTCACCGCAGTGGTAGCATAGCGGTCGCCTGTCGGCCGTCCGCCACACGTCGGTCTTCCTTGCCGTAGCTGGTTCTGGGCGAACGTGACCTCGATCTCCTTGGCGTCGGGGGTGCTGTGGCGCTGGAGGTTCACGTCAAGGAGGCGCCATGTACGTACACGGCGCTGGTGGTGCTCGTCGGACCAATGCGGCGTAGCTTAGAGCTGGCTCCTCCTGTGCTGCTACGCTGACGGAAGTCTCGGGCTGTAGGGCTCGTGCACCTCTTCTCAAATGACCTCGGCGAGTGAAGGAAAGGATGAGCGCTCTATTACAGGTAGGATCTTGCGGAGCTCTTCCCGGACGATGTCGCAGACGATCTCCCGAAGGCTGTGAACACCGCTGGTATTCAGGTACAGTGGGGGGCTGCGACGGTTTGAGCACTAGGCGTGCCGGCGAGTCGGTAGTAATGGCTTCCTCGGGCCGTCAGTGTGTGCTCATTATTGGTGGCTTCGGTTACAATACCATCGGCAGTGGTCGGGGGATCGCGTGCCAAGCCTTCAAACTTTTCGCTCTTCACGCCACGCATGAAAGCACGAAGTTTCTTCTCCTCGGCGGACTCGGGATCGGCTCCGGCACTTAGACGAAGGACGTCTCTGTCCGTTGTCCTGTCGCGCTTTTTAATCACTTGTGGTGCTGTCGGTGCTGGTGACAGAGGGCGACGGAGGTATTCCCTGATGTTACGAGCCCGTTCGCCGTACCTTGGGCTAGGGTCGTTCAGCGCAAACCCTCGTAGGCTTATTTGGCGGTATGGACACCTCCGGTACACGTGGTCAGCCTCACCGCAGTGGTAGCACAGCGGTCGCCTCTCGGCCGTCCGCCACACGTCGGTCTTCCTTGCCGCAGCTGGTTCTGGGCGAACGTGACCTCGATCTCCTTGGCGTCGGGGGTGCTGTGGTGCTGGAGGTTCACGTCAAGGAGGCGCCATGTACGTACACGGCGCTGGTGGTGCTCGTCGGACCATTGCGGCGTAGCTTAGAGCTGGCTAGTCCTGTGCTGCTACGCTGACGGAAGTCTCGGGCTGGAGGGCTCGTGCACCTCTTCTCAAATGACCTCGGCGAGCGAAGGAAAGGATGAGCACTCTATTACAGGTAGGATCTTGCGGAGCTCTTCTCGGACGATGTCGCGGACGATCTCCCGAAGGCTCTGAACACCACTGGTATTCAGGTACAGTAGGGAGGCTGCGACGGTTGGAACACTAGGCGTGCCGGCGAGTCGGTGGTAATGGCTTCCTCGGGCCGTCAGTGTGTGCTCATTATTGGTGGCTTCGGTTACAATACCATCGGCAGTGGTCAAGGGATCGCGTCCCAAGCCTTCAAACTTTTCGCTCTTCACGCCACGCATGAAAGCACGAAGTTTCTTCTCCTCGGCGGACTCGGGATCGGCTCCGGCACTTAGACGCAGGACGTCTTCGAGAAGGCTTGTTACGCTTTCGTTGGGGCCTTGCACCCTTGTTTGAAGTAGGTCCTCCGCTCGTTGCCGACGGTGGTAGTTGATGAATGTACGCTTCATTACGGCGGCGTATGGCTCCCACGAAGTAAAGGAGGCTTCGTGGTTCTCGTACCAGTGCATCACGGTGCCTTCAAGTGAGCAGTAAAAGTTCTGGAGGCGGTGCTCATCCGTCTATCTGTTGTGGCGAGCTACACGTTCATAATATTGAGGCCAGTCTTCTACATCCTCGTGGGCTTCGCCTTAAAAGGGCGTCGGAGTGCGGGGGGTGACGGGCAGGATGACGACGGGTGGCGTGGTATAGTCGTTGTCGCGGTCTTCTTCTTTGGCTTCTGCGGCAGGGGTCCGGATTCCGGGGGTTGGTCTTTGGTACGACGGCTTCTTTGGGCGTTGGAGTCTTTTACGAAGGGTAGTCTCCCAAGGTTGAGCACCTCACTTGGCCGGGGCGTCTTCGGAGGTGCGCGCTTCACAGGCATAGAATGCGATACACAGCACCTCTACTAAAAATGCCACGAATCATAATTAATGAGGCGACGATAACTGAAGAAAATAAACGTTTATTGGGGTGAACTTGTTCCCAAAACTAAAAGGAAACTAAAGAAAACAACAGAGCGTTGCGGGCGTCGAAGTCGGCGAAATAGCTGGATCAAACGCTGGGGCGAGACCACCTCCGCTCGCCATGCGGAGTACCTTATGTACCCTCGCGGGTTTCTTGAACATTCGGCTTAGACCTTTCGGTTCGTAGAACATTTGAAATTCGATCAGACGAGAATGTTTTCGAACTCACGAGAACACCAAGTTGAACGAATAAATAAAATGACATTCCGCTAAAAGAAATCGAAACTAGGCCTTCCGCGCGACAGACAGGGGTGGTAACTATTCGGCCACGCACGCGCTCGATCGGCGACGCGCGTGGCAATATTATGCGCAATATAACCGTCAAATATTAGAAACAACTTCTCCAAGTAGAAATAGCGCTTTCACGAGAAGAAGCAATACATTTTGGGTCAGTTTTGACCAAAAAACGAACTGTCATTTCGTTCAAACGAGAATTCCAAGTAGGCGACGTTGATTTCAACTCTGTCCTCGACAATGCTGTTAGTAACGCGGAAGCTACACGCCTTAAGCACCAATTACGTGTCACCTTTGCATCATGTGACTTAGCTGTTCCGACTTTTTGAGCACGCAAAGGCAGCATTATGACAACGTTGAATTGGTCATCAAGTATGTAGTATCCATAGAACCGTGAACATTAAACACAACTCTCATTTTACTTGCTCGAGCCTATTTAACTTGATGTACATCGTTGCTGAGGAGCAACGACTCAATATTAATTTATTTTCTACCGTACCACATGCGCTTCGATGAATTTAGTGCCCTCTCTCGCAAGAGCAAATATACCTGTGCCTAGCAGTAGATGATCTAAATGGTTCTCAAGAACAGATAACTTTTTCTTCAAAACCAAAGCCGACAGAGGTTGTAAGGCATGGTGGCATGCACTAATGGCCTCAAAACTGCGAGAAGAGCGCCGCAAGTAATACAAATTCGGTGAAACGTTTCTCCATTATGCAAGATTCAAAATGAACCTCCCAGGCAGCACAAGGTGTTGGGCCAATATTGGAAAAGTATTGGCAAAAAAGTGTCCAATGATGGTCCACTTTAGCCAATCTGCTCCGAATATATTTTTTTTTATTTATTTTTTACCTCCATTTCGCCCTGGGGGCAATATAGGGGGGTAACTTACATGTGAACACAACAAATGCAGAAATAGAAATACAAAAATTATCAATACATGGTGACATCTGCTACAAATAATACAATGCGCAATCACAAAAAAATTTAACACAACATACACGTATTTACTATAAGCTGCTAACATCAGCACAAGGCAAAATAATACATTAGTCATGGATCATTCTCGTGTACGTAACGACTTAAAAAACAATCAAATGTTTCATCCGAAGCCAAAACCACAGCTTCGGGGAGTCTATTCCACTGTTTTATTGTCCGTGGGAAAAATGACGATTAAAAAACAGATGTGCGGCATGCTATTTCCCGTATTTTTTTCGAGTGGTCTAATCTCTGGGAAATAAAAGTAGGGTTTTTTAGGTAGATGTTCCTATCAATGCCGGTACGTTCACGAATCACTTTATTAAAAAAAGTACCTTGATAGCCTCTAGCGAAGTTCGAGCGACTCGCACGACGATGATTTTTTTAATGCCGTGACACTGCTGTCAAAATGATAAGAGTTAGTGACAAAACGGACAGAGTGATTTGGAATGTCCTGAAGTATATTAATTAAGGTTTTATTGTTAGACTCCCATACTACAGCAACATATTCTAAGATGGAACGTAAGTTAGAAATGTATGGTATTTCTTTGACGTCACGAGGTGCGTGTTTAAATTTCTCTTTATAAAGTTAAGTACACGTCCTACTTCCATTATTATAAATTCAACATGACTAGTCCACGTTAGCTTAGATAAAAAAATAACCCCCAAATACTTCACATCCTTCGCCAAGGTAATCTGAATTGCATCTAGATAGTAATTAGTTTGTATGTTTAGACGCTTTCTGCTAAAGCGGATACAATTACAACACGATCATCTGGTGGGCTAGTTGGTTGATCATTATGTTGAATTCACAGCGCAAAATGACAAGGAAGGATAGACAAGGCAGACAGGATAGAGCGCAGCGCTCTATCCTGTCTGCCTTGTCTATCCTTCCTTGTCATTTTGCGCTGTGAATTCAACTTACGGATACAATTACACTTCCCAAAAAACAGTTTAATTTTCCATTTGTTGCACCATGTGAGTAGTTGATCAAGATCAGTTTGTAAAGCGGCATTATCGTCCTGGTTATTTATATCCCTGTATAACACACAATCATATGCATATAATCTTATTTTGGAGGTAGTTCCGTAGCCGATATCATTTATAGAGGTTAAAAACAAAAGCGGACCAAGCACGGATCCTTGGGGAACAGCCGACGTTACCAAAAGAAAGGAAGGTTCTGAGTCATTAATGACTATTTTTCGGGAGCGACCGGTAAGATAGTCTGCTATCCAACCAAGGACAGAAACAGGTAAACCTAGAGATGAGTTTTAAAAGCAATAACGAGTGTGGCACAATATCAAACACCGTACTAAAGTCTAAAATTATACAATCATCCTGCTTCCCAGAATCAAAAGCAGAAAAAAAAATCATACGAAAATTCGACTAACTGAGTGACACAAGAGAAGCCTGCCCTAAAGCCACGCTGAAACTGGACAAAAAATTATTTGCTTGGAAGTATATGTTCAAAAGTCTTGCAACTCGCGCTGGTTAGTGAAATGGGTCTATAGTTGGAAACCAAAGAACGGGGACTACTCTTTTGCACATGAAAAACATTCGCGAATTTCCATTCCTGAGGCAGTTTTTCTGACGACAGAGATCAATTAAAAAGACAACCAGAAACTTCGCAATAGTAGGTGCACAAGATTTGAAAACAGGACAAGGTATATGATCTGGACCAGTGGAAGAGTTAGTTTTTAGTTCAGAAAAAAGTTTGACAACTCCATCATACGATACAGTGATAACTGACATAGCCTCAAAATTACAAGAAGCTGGTTCCCAAAGTATGCTTCTTGCAGCCCTTAGCATAAAAAGCCAATATTTTAAATACATTTTAAATGCAATTAATACAAGTATTTTTTTCGAATTTTTTTGTCCGCATTTGAAATGCATTCAAATGCATTTCCCGAAATGCATTCGAACGTATTTTTTGGGTGCACTAATACCCTAGTTACACGGGCGCTTTGAACTGTCTTTGAGTTCAATCACAGTTATCGGCCCCAACTGTGATTGAACTGAATTGAACTGAGATGGTGCTACACGGCTCTCCAGAACCCAGTTGAAGCTAAAACGAAACTAGTTCTTCTGCCACGTGATCAGTCTAATTGTTAAAGTAATTTACTCGAAGAAACATATTTTATTTATTATAAGAATATCCTACATTATGTTCAATACCTTGTTGCTTGTTAGCGCCGTTTACACCAGTACCAAAGCAGATTCAGGGCTAAGTTGCGCATATTTTAGGCTAGGTAGAGCAAGCTACCACCCGCTACGATGGGTGCATCCATTACTATTTGTCCATTCACACAGCTGGTCCCGCCGCCATCTTCACTCGTTTGGTGGCTTGCCAGCTAGCCGGGATCATTTTAGCGGCAGCTCGGACGCCTAAATCCATTCCTTCCCGGATATTTGGCAGCTACGATTCTTTTTAGACGCCTCCCCCTGCATTCCAAAACAGTAAGTGCCTCGGAAACGATGGTCGGCGGCAGCGGTCCAGCGGTCAGGCGCCATTTTACCTCCGCTGGGGAAGTCCGTTCAGTTGAACTGAGGTAGGGGAGCTCAGTTGAACTCAACTGTCATTAGCGGCTTGATGACAGTTGGCGCCGCCGTGTAACTCCGGCCGATCGCGATTGAGTCAACTATCGTTGACTCAATGGCAGTTGAAAGCGCCCGTGTAACTAGGGTATAAAGTATGAAGGGATATATATTATAAATGCATTCAAATGCATTCCAGAATGAATTAAATTTGCACTACGAGGGCGTTCTAAAATGTATTCGAAATGCATTTCTGTATCTTATTTAAATGCTTTTAGGTGTACAGTATTCATACGCTCTATTTATTTCTTCCATAATGCTACTGAATATCCCCCGACCTCAAAACTGCAAGACATCTAGTACAACAACAAATGCACAAATTAATGCTCACTCATTGAAAGTATACCAGAGACCCCTCCCAGGATGCTTGCTAGACACACTAAATAGAACTGTAAAACACATTGAGCATTTCAGACAGATTGCAAGTAGAAACTGGTTTATTTTGTACAACCGGTAAAATCGTAAACTTTATCCCCTCAGCCTTCTCGTTTTGTTTTATACAAAGCTTTATATTAAGACAACACCATTTCCAAATTACTACAGAATGCACTTTTACGCTCAACAAAAGATAAACACTTGCTACCAACAACACTCACACGTGCGACAAAGAAAGAAAACGAAAAATAAACAACAGAGGAAACATAACTATAGTCGGTTACAAGTTAAGAAGGTAGGAGAAGCTCCTCCCACAAGCGTGGTGCGCCGGTTTCAAATCCCTCCGCAATCGAAAGAAGAGTTGACTGGAAACGCTCCTTGTTCCACTTCAATGGATAGATAATGGCCACAGAGTGGTGGCAACTCGTCTCCGACCCCCACGTTTTAAGAAAGCGACCTTTGCATTCATCGGAGAGGGAAGCGTGCCCCTGAAAGCAGCCTTTGTATCAATCGGAGGGGGACGCTAATCCCCGAAATTCGTCTTTGTTTGCATTGGAGGAGGAAGACTCTAATCTCCCTCTCGTGGCTTCCACAATGCTAAGTCAAAGTCGACAGATAAAGCAAATATGTACATAAAGGCAAGACCCTCCTCGCACGTTGGCCGCGACGTCACGGAAACGATGGGACTCTATTGGATGCGGAGGTGGCGGAGGGATATATGATTCCCTTTGAGGGGCATTTGCCGCTACCTTCTTGACTTGTAACCTACTATAGTGACTGATGTCCTAAAGGTAGAGAAAAAAAATGGTTCCTCTTGCACAACTTCTGGAACACGAACGTTGCTCGGACGCGCATGTAAACAAACATTAAAAACAAACTCAATTAATAAAATACGCATTAAAAAAAAAATAACGCTTGCCATGTGCTGTCAAAGATGAGCTGTCGCCTGTCCGTTTAGGCCGGCGGCCGCTGGCTGAAAATCTAACAGGATGGAGGCAAACACGCGTCCGGCACTGGCGAATGCCGCAAAAACAAAGGTGGTCGGTCTCGGAATTACGTTTTTCGCCTTGTAATCGTCTGGTCGTCATTCGGTCATCCCGTGAAGGCCTGTAGAATCGGAAAGGCGTCCGGCACAACTGCTGACCGCCAGAAGGCACCGCAAAGTTCCACAAGAGGTGCCGCTAAGGATAGCCAGGCGGGCGGGAATATGGGCGCCATAGTGACTCGGCGGCAGCTGGCCGCCAGTGGCGGGCAGATGGCAGCCATGCTGAATCGGCCGTCACTTCACGATAGAAACGTGCACCTCGGAGCTTGAAAAGCTACACGAATGATCGAAAAACGTATCGTATGCTTTTCTTGAACAGTCATGGAGCCCTCCAGGAACTGTTCGGCGAGGATCCAGACGTTTTCCCGCTAAAAACGTAGAAGCTCACGGAGTCGATGGAAGAGACAAGACCACGGTGGACAAGACGCACGCTGGCCTCCTACTACAGTGTTGCCAACCGTAAAAGAAAAAAGGTGTGGGTTTTTTTTTTCTCGAAATTTGGCGATTGAGAGTAAAATTTGTACATAAAAAAAAAACGTCTTGCTCGAAATTCGCCTTGCTTTTTCAAGTCAGGTTTAGGCGAAGCCTACCTCGTGTAGCAACATTTAACGTTTATTTAGATTATGGCAAGCCAAATTATGTTTTATTCACCGATGTTTGTTTGCAAACAAGCTCACTACCACCCCCTATCGGCGGACCCCTGCGCGCTTCCGGTTTTCCTCTTCTTTTCCATTTGTCTCGCCTCCTTTTGTTATTTGCACTACTTTGTGCAATGCACTAATGTTCTTACAAACGTACAGGCCGGCTTGCTAGAACCAGCGTCTCAGCTGAGACTGGGTGAAAGAAAGCACTGCCAAAGCCAGCGCACGAGCTGAGCGGGACTCAAGCTGCGTCTCAAGACGCTCGCGCGCCCCAGCCTTTGCAGTGTTTCTCTGAAGGAAACTCTTTTTATCCGATCGATGATTGTTCCTGAAGAATAAATAAATACACTACCGGAAGTCTACTGGGGCACCAAATACTGTGGCGCCCTCGTGATATCAACTCCCACCAAATGTGGTGAATTGTTGGTGTCGGTCGCGCTTATAGCGCTTACTGGGGACATAGCTCTGTGCTCGACTGCTGAGCGCGTGCTGACGGTGGGCTTTCACAGTTCTTTTGCAACGTGCAATTCTCACCATCAAGAGTGCCGGTCTTAGCAGCCTATTAATGCTAGCTCGTTCTGAGCCAGGGTATGGTTCACATAATAAACGTTTCAATCAATCAATCATGAGCTCTAAACATCGACCTCAAGTATATCCAGAATGTATTTCAGTAAAGGTATTTACAATATATTTTTGAAAATATACTTTAATACAAAGCAAAGCAAATTTATATTGACAAAAAATATGTGAAATGCATTTCGAATGTACTAAATGCATTTAAGTGTATTTGAGGTGTACTTAAAGTACATTCTAGAAAACACATATTTTTGCGTATCTAGAGAAATACATTTTAATATTATACAAAGGACAAAAAAGGCATTTTAGTTTACATTTTAATGCATTTAGAGAACACAAAATACGTTAAAATGCATTTGAAGTACATTTGTACATATTTCGACCGTATTAGTTTCGCTAAGGGAGTAACTGCAAACACTGACTGTACTAATCATTAAAACAGTTCGATTTGTCGACATCATTAATGACATAACCTTGTTCAGCTAAGACAGGAGGGGTAGTACTATCTTCTTTGCCATTAGATTTTACAAACTTCCACATCTCCTTCGGACTACGCTTAAGCGTTTCACCTAGGGAGGAATAAAAGTGATCCTTGAAACTTTTTATTTTTAGCTTAATTTCCTTCCCCAGAATATCTAGCCTGTTAAATACTTCATCCGTCCTCTGGCTTAGGTACCTCCGAAGGAGGCGACATTTTCGATTCAGTAAGCGCCTGATCTCGTTGGTAAACCACGGCTTGCTGTGTCCTTTTTTACCCGAAACAATTTTTGACGGTATGTGGCAATCAATAAGCGATAGTAAGTTGTTTTTAAATAGATTCCAGAGATCTTCAACACTGGACGTGACACTGATCGCCACGAACTCCTCAAATGTATCTTCCAGATTATGCGTAATCAAGCCGTAATTACCTTTATTGAAAATGTACACCTTTCGAGGAGTGGAAAGCACGATCATTGGTCATCCCAAAGAAACTTTAGCTAGGATACCGTCATGGTAACTTATACCTGGAATCGGTAAGACTGATTGGACTAAACTGGCGGAATCGGAAAAAAAGCAAGTCAAGCGTTGATGCACAGTCACCTGCTCGACGTGTGGGAAAATCTACAAACTGATAAAGACCGTCAGTGGTGACCATAGAACTAAATTCAAGGGAAAGCGCAGAGCGGCAAGTAAGCACGGGTGAATTGTTAGTCCACTGTACATCAGGCATATTGAAATCACCGCCCAATAAAAAAATTGAATTTAAACTCAACATTGTATGAGAAAGCGATTTGAAAGGAGAAAAACTGCACCCACTGGGGCTACAATAAAAAGCACCAAACGAGATATGTTCACCATTGTGAAACACGACCTTGCGCCACACGTCTCACAATCATCATTAGTTTCTACAGGTGCGCTTGGGAAGGATTTATCAACGAGTAGGAAAACGCCACCACCATGGGTGTCCCGGTCGCGTCTGTAAACTTGAAATGTGGAAGGGAAAACTTCAGCATAACTGACACTATCATCCAGTCAGGATTCAGGGCCAATGATAATGTGAGCCGGTACCGAGATGATAAGGAAAGCGAGAGAATCGGCTTTATTTTTAATGCTTCGACAGTTGACAAGCAAAACAGTTATCTCGCTAGGCCGAGGGGCGCAGGGTATGTGCTCCGCCGCGGCTGCTTGTCTCGAATTGCGATATAGTTATCTTATTGACTGGATGGCGGTGTGAGAAGAAGTATCATAGATGTAACAGCAGCCGCCGAGCAACAGCTTGTCATGCCGCAGTTTGTATGGCTACTTTTGTTGTTTTGCAAAGACAAGCAGTTTCCCGCGGGCATGACGAATAGGAGCGGAAAAATCCTGCCGCACAGCATACAGAGTAGATTTGAGCTCATGCCCCTGAGAAAGAATAGTCTCTTTGTCCTTAAAGCGACAAAATTTCAAAACAACGGGGCGGTTTTTGTTGGATTGAAAGCGACCGATTCTGTGAGCTCTTTCAATATTTGGTTTCTCAATCACGATGCCCATTGTGTCAGTAACCATTGATAGCACGGCGTCTTCGGATTGATCCCATGTTTCCGATTGGTTGTCTGGCAAGCCGAAGGAAAGAATGTTATTTCTACGCAGTCTATTTTCTGCATCGTCCGCAGCAGCTTTCAATGCAGCGATATCTTGAGACATACCAATTACATTTTCCGTAGACAGCGGACGGTGCTGTTCGAGTCAAGTTACCCTTTCCTCCAGACCCATCATCTTACATTCAGCAATCTGTTGCAATTGCTGTATGACTTGCAATGCTGTCAGCAGCTGTAATTGCCCCTGTTCGATATGCAGTACCGACTGAAGCACTGACGAGCACTCGCAAGATTCAGTCTGAGTGCCCAATTCACAACGCTCATTCGGGCCAGGTTTCTGTTCAACGTCCCCCGCCAAAAGCCAAAGCATAACCAAAACATGATACGGAAGATGAGAAACAAATATCTACAAAAAACACTGCGAAAGGTTTTGCCATCGTCAACATTAAAGGGGCACGACACCGCAAGAAGGCAACGGTTTGAAGTTCTAAAGTATGAAGAATTGTTTAAATAACTAACCTGGGTCACAAACAATCGTGAGTACATGCTCGGCGCGGTGTGTGCCCCAAATTTGGCAGCCGTTGAAGGTCGTTTAAATACGCCCTCCGTCGAGGTCACTGGTTGCCAGATGAAGGGAGTGGTTTGCTCCAAACGAAGAGGAGGAATCCTAACGTGTGGCTGTTCTGTCTTCAGACGATGACCGGTGTAGTTCGAACCCGTGTCAGCAAAAGGATCAGCGCCTTGAGAAATGGAATCCATCCACGATAGCAGCTGGTCGAAGAGTCCAGGCAGCCAATAGCACCTGGGTCAGAAACAATCGAGAGTACATGCTCAGCGCGGTGTGTGCCCCAATCTTGTCTATGCCATTATATAGAATCTTCAGTGATGGCCAAGCTTCTCCAATGACCAACCAATATTGGAAGCAGACTGGCATAAAATGGATTATCTTGGCCTGTCAGTTCCATTCGCTTGCGAATATTGGATGAACACTGGCAAAACATGGGCAATGCTGGCGTGACAGTTCCATTGGCTCGTGAATATTAAATAAACACTGGTATAAAATGGGCAATCTTGGCCTGTCAGTTCCATTGGCTTGCGAATATTTATTGAATACTGGCGTAAACCGGACAATGTTGGCCTTTAAGTACCCTTGGCTTGCTAAAATTCGATGAACCCTGGAATAAAATGGTCAACGTTGGCCTGTCCGTTTCTTTGGCATTTTAATATTTTATGGGGACTGGCATAAAATGGACACTGTTGGCTTGTCTCTAGCATTGGCTTGCCAATGTTGGATAAACACGAGCTTATAATGGATACTGCTGTCCTGTTAGTACCATTGGCTCATCGTCATTTCAAAAACACAGTGGTATGAAATGGTCAGTGTGTGTTAGTCTGACAATACCATAGGCTTAATAGTGGAAGCATGTTGGAATAGGCTGGTTTCGGCATGTTCGTTTTACCTCAACAAGTTGAAATTGCTCGAGAGCTTGTCATTTTTATGTTATTTTCTTAAAGGGTGATTCAGGTGCTTTTATGAAAAGTAAACAAGACAATAACAAGGTACAGAACTTAATGGCGATGTTTTACTCCTTCACTGTGCGTTTTAAGGAGTCGCCAGCGATATGGGCCCATCAGGACCGCCAACTGAAAAAAAAGAAAAAAAAACGATGTCCGCGTTATAGAGTCAACATAATAGATTATTATGTTGACTCTATGATCTCAACAGAGAAGCCTAGTACCCTAACTACGGGCTTGTGGACTGCACCTCGTGTCAGGTGAAGAACTTCTTTGCGATTGACTCGAACAAGGCACTATTCTGAAATGTGGGTATAAAATGACGGCTCTGTGACTTTACGACACTACTGGTGCCACAATGAGGGCCCTAATTCCTCCTACAACCCAGGCAGCACACCTGCTTGGGCTAGCTGGAGCCAGGATTGGGCCTTGGCCGTAGTAGACTGGACCGGGAACGCCCAGGGAATTCGGTGAACTGACAGCCTGGCGTCTCACCGTATTTCCCGGGCACCGGTAAGCCACGAAACTTCCAGGGAAGGGATTTCCTTGGCGTTCCTTGTCTTTTCGTGGTCCGAGCAGGCCATTGTAGACAGGCGGCCGCCAACATTGACGCTTTAGTGTGTTCATTGGCGCCAGGATTCTACGGAACTGCCAGGGAAGTGATTTCCTTGGCGTTCCTTGTATTTTGTTGGTCCGAGCCGACCAGGGTAGAGAGGCGGCCACCAACATTGAAGTCTTAGTGGCGCTTCAGTGTGTTCATTGGCCCCGGGATTCCATGTAACTGCCAGGGAAGTGATCTCCTTGGCGTTCCTTGTATTGTCCTGGTCCGAGCCGACCAGGTTAGACAGGCGGCTACCATCATTTAAGGATTTTGTGGCGCTTCACTGTATTCACTGGCCCCAGGATTCAACGGAACTGCCGGGGAGTGGTTTCGGGTGTCGTTTATTTTTGCATGATTCAGCGCGCCAAGGAACGACGGACAATTACCGTCGTTCATTATTTTTTTGGCTGGAGCTTGCCTTTCATCGGACCCTGAAGTACTCGATACGGCCACTTTTACTCACATAAACTTAAAATCTGTTTTTACCTTGCACCTAAATTCATTTATTTTAATTTCATTCATATCAGATAACCCGTGACATAGCTTCGCCCACGAGTTTCTGCGCTTAGACCTCTAGCCAGGACCCGTTTCCTCCTTTTCTTTTTAAGAATATTGGGCTTGACGGCGTGACACGATCGTCGGGCTTTATTGACACAGCCGTGCCGACAGTACATCGCAACCACAAGCAGGGTCCGTAAAACAGCATCATGTCTGATTTCACAAAAACACCAACACGAATCTGTTGCACTGCATGTGTAAATTAGAAAAGACAGTAGAACACATTTAATCAGATTCAAGAGGCCGGTGTTTATTCCAGAACGAAGTAACTAATCGCAAATCAGTCGGCGCTTCAAGTAAAATAACGTGAAAAAAATGTTGCTCAACTAAATCTGCATAGCTTGCAGCGGCGTTGAACACGCGAGTTCAATTATTCGTTCGCTCAGACCCCGCGATTTTTCCAGACTAAAAAGAATGACCGGGTGAGTGCTTGAGTCAAACTGATCGTCCCAACTTTAAATAAAGAACAAAAATCAGTTGCACATGCTACGTAATTGCAGCCTGGTTGTGCGTTTTATTCGCGAAATCTAACTTGCCTCAGAAACTTTCAGCAAAAAATGTTTTCTAAAACCTACTTGTGCTAAGCATTTATCTGTCAAATGAAATGCGACACGCGAAACTTCGACACGAGAAAGGCTTAGATGTTGGCTGGTCATAAAAATTCTCATTTGTATTTCTAAGTTCTAGAAGAGGCAAGACTGCTCTAGCTGCACCTACGTCAAAAATTAGTGTCGCAGTATGAGAAACTGATTTTTAGTATTTACTTAAAGTGGGAACGATCTATCTGACTCACCTGACACCGCCGCAACACGTGGAATGCGGTCTGCACCGTGGTCTGCACCACAAAGTTACAAAACCCTTGGCCACGCGTCGCGTAAAGCAAAAACGTTTTCTGTGCATGTGGCGCTAATGAACAGGTACATAAAAAGAAGTTTATTCCACGAAACATCGCATTCACTGATCAGTGATCGCATTATTGCCACTGATGCGTACAACGTAAGGAGTCTAAACAAAATAAGGGATACCGCGTATCTAAATATTTATATTTTTATTTTCGTCTCAAAATTCAGCAAGCCGGATTTTATTCCGCGTTTGGACAGGTTACGCGGACACATGCTTATCAAAATTTGTGAATACGAAATAGGCTTAGCGTAGGCGGTCAAAAAAATATCTACCCCTGCCATCTATTACACAACAGAAAAAATGTGGCAATAATTCCTTTGTTCTATGACTCTTTATTCTATCATTTACCATAAATGCGCGCGAAGGAGAGCTCGTGAAGTGTCGACATCGACCTCACACTGATTTCACTCGCACTGATCGTGAAACGAAGTGTAGGACATGTGGGGCACATTTCGGCGGTGCACCCGTCGACGTGTTCAGAACTAATTTGTTCTGTGTTGTCAAGGTTAGCGTAACTTCTGCGGGGCTCCAACTTTGTAAACGCTGGGGTGAGCGCGTGCAAATGTGAGGCACCACGAAGCCTCGTGGGCGTGCTCTTGTTCTTAGTTTTCTGAATGCGCTGATTGCGTGCGCAGAAAACAGCCTGTAGCTATGGCTCCGGAGAAAAATGGGGTATGTGTATGTTTATACAGCCTAGAATTTGGTCTGCCTCAACGGCCGACGAGTCTCCCAGCTGTAGATGAGAAATTTAGCCTGTGCAGTACAACCGCTAGCGCGGGGTCTTTAACGTGCATCACGCAGTAGCGATACACGACCGCACGCCGATACGATGTTCATCCAGATCGACACGGGAAGGGGTGCGGATTGAACCCAGGATCGCTGGTTTCTTTTGCGCGAGCTTTCGCTCCACGTGCTCCGAGCTGGCGTGCTCTAGTCCACTCGGCCGCCGATCCCCCCTATGGCTCCAGAGGGAACCATGTCTTCTGTTTAGATCCGTACAGCAAGTTAGCAACTGGATTGCACCGCTGTGTGCACTGCGAGCTGTAGGGATTTGGAAGGTCCACGAAAGAAAACACCGTACTCGGTGGCGGATGAAAAGTAAACGCTGGGGAGGGGGCGCCTCCTCTTGAGCGTTCGCTCTGAAAAAGGGGAAAGAGGTAGGAGGAGCTTCCCCTACGTGTCACCGACTTTAATTAACGCGCTTCAGTCAAAACTAAGAGTCATGCTCAGTAAATATCACGCGAAGCACGAAATGCACGCTTCCTCCGATTTTTGTGTATGCTTATGAGGCAAAAAAACGTAGTGCTTCTTTTTCTCGTATGCCCATTTAGCGACGCAGCCAGGAATATTTTCCAGGGGAGGGGGGGAGGGGCGACCCTGAAAGCTTTTCCCGCCACCCCTCTACCTACGTCACTGGTGCATTGTCGGCTGTACGTGATTTTGAAAATCTCAAAACAACCTGTTTTACTGAGCCGCAAAACACGGCCTGTAATTGAAACCAATTTTTTTTTTAAAACATACTTTTTGAACAAAAAAATAAGAAATTGAAAACAAATATCAACTAATTGATTAAGCAATTGCATGTCTTCACAAATAAAAAAAAAATCAAGTTGAATTCAGATGTCGAACACCATGTTTGAGGGACGAGATGGACATAAGTTTATGTAGATTTCAATCAGCAAACAGAGGTTATCACGGAACGTATAACAGGAGAAGCTGGGGCATTATGTTTGTTCGCCCCCAAAAAATGACTTCAAACTGCGTACAGGACAAGATAACTACAGTAATTACCACGATAGTGATACCGGCCACCTAAATATAAACTGTAATAGAGTGGGGTCGAAACCGGAACTATATGTACGATGGAAAAGCGCCGAAAAATACACGAACAGAGAGGAAGACAGCAGGACAGGGCGCACTCGTCGTCGCCGCGTCACAGTTCTGAGGAATTTTGGCTGGCTTCAGGGAAACGATCGCAATCACTTGTGGAGGCTGTTCTTTGAAACCTTGCGTAAATGCTAGCCGCTATCTTGAGAATCCCGTAAATGTTCTCCGATACCGGAGCACTGGAGGGTCGCTGATTCGATTGTTTCGAAAGTTCGCGTTGCTATCGGCGGCGTTAAACTGATCTGTGCTGTCAAACGCTTAGATACGTATCATAGAACAAACGCCTTAGATGTGTTCGGGATGGCGACACGCGTGAACATAGATAGTTTTTACTTTCACGTGTTGTCTCGTTCACGCTAGCGACAGCGTTGAATTGTGCCTAGTATCTCGGAACTCGGTCAGCGCGCGCTGGGGTTTTGCGCCGCGTTCAGCGGAATGGATGCCGGTGTGTTGTGGCGCGGCGTTGGCGTTCGGCGGGTTGCAGCGGGTCGATAGAACAGCTCCTAGCTGGGCGTCGTAGCGCTCGCGTACATCGTTTGCACCGCGCCGGCCTGCTGTGCGTGACGTCGGTGTTGAGGCGCGCGGGCACAGAGTTGCTTAAAAGTGTTGACAGGACCCTGGTAATCTCATCGTTTCCGTTGTTTTCTCCCTTACGGGCCCCTGCATATGTGTCTAACCTTGCGAGCCACCCGGAGTACTACTACTGTCGCAAATAAAGATTAATATTGTTTGCCTTAGTGGCGTTTTAATTTACCCCGGTCATATTCGTGAATGTAGAACCCTCGGGTGCACACGTAGTATACATAGCTCAGGAAAGAGGTTGATTGATTTTATTAAAATGCTCTGATCTGTTATAGAAATTGTAGTGACTTTTAAATACTTGAGGTTCTGGTAAAGCTGAAGGGAGTCTCTTAAAACATTTTTGCAACCATGGTCGAGAACCAATGCTGGGTGCAATTTTAGTCTAAAGGCTGGTCCACACTTTTTCCACTGACTATGACTGAGTCCGACAAAACCAGTCTTTAATCCCCTTGTGACGGCTTATGACCGGGCTGCACAGCAGCAATGGCAGTCGTAAGCAACTTAATACCCTGTTTTGTTTAACTTTGTCATAGTCAGTTGCAACTGTGTCAAGCAGCTTTAACACCTCTTAGGTTCATGTAACTAACAGTAGCTTCAGGATAAACTTGCGCATTGTACTACCCCAAAGCATTTCGATCACATCCTCGGTTTTGATTCTTGATCTATATCCCAGCACTATGTAACGTCAAAAGGCTTGTTGAATGCTGTGCATGTCACTATCATGCAAGCTACGCTATTTCTAGGCGGTGTGTAATGTGTTTTTAAAGTTCCCGGGATTTTTTAAGGTACCAGTAGGTATCTAAGCTCCACATGCACACTATTCTTATCACAATTACTTCATGCAGAAGCTCAGTTTCCTTATTTGGTTGAGTTTAATGGTGGTGCCATCATGGTTTTTGCACTGTCGACGACAAGATAAGCGTAATGTTGGCACTTGTTCTTTTGTTGATCTGTAAAGCAAGTTTTTTTTTTTTGATCCAGAATGTCAGTCGGAGTCTTATTCACGGTGTTGCAGGAAGTCTATGATGACGAAAAAGCTGCTGGTGACTAGAAGCTGCCGATGAGCTGCCAGTCCAGATAGCAGCTATCAACTTAGCAAGGGCCTGCAGGGGTATCAGCCCCACCCGTTTCTCTTCTGTCAATCAAGACAGAGGTGAAAGAGGGCCCATGCACTGCTTCCGCAGGGCCCTGCTGGTATGTATGACATTTTGTTTTTTTCTAAACAAACGATACCACCACATACTGTGAAATACCAAACAAGCGCCCACTCTCAATTGGAGATAATCATGGAGAGGTGGGGGATGGGCGCTTGGTAGGTACGTTAGCGAAGGTGTACATGGTCAGGTGGTCTCTTGCTTGGTCCGACCACAAAATTATAAATAGCTGCCGTTTGCAGAGCTAGTTGATAGCGCGAACGCGTAAAAACAAAGCGTTTGGTTGTTTTGTTTTTTTTTTTCTCTACGAAGAAGCATTTTAATAATTGCTTGATTAAGCATTCGCCCGTCTTTGTTACTAAAGCCTTCAATTTACTCTTCTGAGTTAGAACAAAAGAGCAATTCATCTTTTTTTGGGCACAACTTTCTGTGGCAATGAAAAGAAAGCTAGGGAGGGGGAACAAAAGAGCAACCCATCTTTTCTTGGGCACAGCTTTCTGTGGCAGTGAAATGGCATGTTTTTAAACGTCAGCCAACGCTTTGGCTGCAGCACTCGGACAGACTTACCGTAAAATACCGGGCAAGCGCCGACTTAAAATTTTGAAATATTCGCGAGAGAATGGGGGATGGGCGCTTGTTCGGTCATCAATTTTACATATAAATGTACTGCCCGTATTTCCTCAGATCATACAAATTTGCGAATGGGAGCTTAATGTGGACTGTGCGGCTGCGCGGTATTTCCGGTACAAGTTAAATTTCACCGTAGAAGAGTGCCGAAAAAATAGACAGGGACAAGTAGTTGACGTAAACACTGGCGAACTCGCTACTAACATTTAATGAAAGACAATCTCCTATATACCCATGAAAAATGTCGGTCATTACCACAACCGGTGTAGCCCTCTATCAAGAAGTTCATATTAATTTGCCGGTAAGGTTATGGATGTGTCACTTGCACACCTGGTGCCTTTGGCTTTAATCTCAAGCCCCTCGTATAGCTCTCTAGATACTTTACCTTGGTATCTGGTCCAAAATTGTGTGTCTTCACATGACTGGGAGCAAAGGCAACGGCTGCAGTGCCTGGCCAGGTGTCCTGATGGGGGTTGCTCGTGTTGCCGCGTCATGTTCGCATACGCGATCGTTAAAACATCGGCCTGTCTTAACAGTGTAATCAGAGCCATATGACATTGGGATTTCGTACACAACTCTGGTCATGCATTCTGTGCATTTCTTGGGGTGTTTTGTTTTGCATTTGTCTTTTGCAAGAGCAAAGTTAGTGGCTGTAGCGGCCACCCCTGCTCGCTAACCAACCGGTATACGGAAACAACTGGGAGTCCAACTTCCCACTGTCCCACATGTCTTACATGTTGCACACCACGTGCTTGGTTTGCTTTGACATTTATTGTTTGCCAAACTTTGTAAAACTCCTACATGGCAGACAAAGGGGAGAGCTCACACAGTGTGCTGGCGATACACAACACCGAACATACACATCATAATGACACCATCTTTGTTTTGCAGGAAACTAGAAAGCCTATGGTGAACTTAAACCAAGAAAACACAAGAGCTAAAAAGGGAATGCTACAAGTTTGGCCCATACCGGATAATGTTATTCTAACATTTTAAAATCAAAGATAAACGGAGCAATTTTGTATATTTTTAAATTGGTGAAGCTACACCCAGCAAATTATTATGGTTGAAGTATATTCAGCTGTGCAGTGAAACGTCGTGCTCTGGCTTTCTAGCTTTGGCTTCATTGCCACAGAAATTTTCCCCAAGTATATCACTGTCTAGCTCTTTTCGACTCTTCACCCCTCATCCTCCTTTCCTGCTTTGCCGCTCTACCCGTTATATCCCCATGCTCTCTGCCAGTCATGGAGATAACCGCCCATGGCGACAGGGCGCATGGTGTCTCTTACGTATATTTTTTTAACTTGCTTAAAATAGGAGAATAGACATTTAGTATGTCCTTTGATGAGTTCAAATGTTTCAGATGTAGGGGTTGATCGCTTACTCTGACATGGGTACACGCTCAGTATTTTACGGTAGTTGTATGGTGTTTTGTGTTACTAGAATTGGGCTTTTGTTTAGTTACCACATATGTGTACAGGTGATTCATGCCATTGTTAGTGACCATTTGTACCCAACTCAACATGGGTGTCTATGAACTAGAAAAATGGTAATGTTGAGGAATTTTGCGATTGTAAAATTTAGAAGATTTCCACCCTAATCAGCATCGATCAGGGAAATTCAGCCTTACTTTCTCTGTATGTCAGCAAAAGACACGTGTGGTGTGGCACATGGACCTTTCTACACAGCCAGCCTGCCAGTGTAAATCTCTGCTTGGAAACTAGTCTTTTCAGAATCCAGAGATACAATTTCATCTCGAAATGTATAAACAAGACAATCTTGTGTACTCTAAATGAACTGCTGCTGCTGATGGAAAATTCGTGGAATGGCGTCATAGTGCTAGAGCTTGTCTCTATAGCTACCCTAGTTGCTCCTGAATGTACTTTCTATGGGGTTTTGTTTACGGGCTGTGAACATCATGGTTGTTGAGGTAGTTTCTGCCGGGGGGGGGGGGGGGATATCCCTCACCTTAACAGTCCACGGAAGCTTTAGCAGCCAGGATTTTGGATGTTGTGAGAACAATGACGCTTGCCTTTAGCTCATATTTTTTTGCCAGAAGTTGTATGACGAACCGACAGGTCTGTCTCATCGGACAGCAGGACATGCCGGCTACAGTAGCGTCATTTAATGTTGTTGCTTACAGACAACTTTTAATGCATCCCTATTGAAAAAACGTACAAGAACCATACCTGCTGCTTGTACAGTTCTGGTATGACAACACCTTAATTTCTTGTTATTATGCATGCAGCTAGTCTGGTTTGGCGTTCTGCATAACTGGAGATACCGGCACCGCTATGGCTCCGCCTCTTTCTATGGTGGCAGCCAGTTTGCTTTCCGATATGAATCGGTGAAGCTGGTATGATTTTGCGTCCGATGACGTAGGCGACCGCTAAACTTTCCAACAAACGCTTACACCACAGGACCGCCGGTATCACAAAATCATACATGCAGAAAGGCGACCGCCATCTTCCAACAAAATCGTCCAACATTTACCTCCGGTATCGTTACATATACCATTCATGTCGAAACGGAACATAGACTGACGTTGAGCTCAAACAAATTCCTCGGTCAACTCTTCATGGCGACGTCTTGGGGCGACTGTCTCGAATAATGTGCTCCACAAGTTTTCGACAGCCGCATCAGCCGTACCGCATAGCAAAGCCAACGTGCACTGCAACAAACCGATCGTGACACCAAGCCGAGCGCATCACCGATCGACAGCGGCAAACGGCCCGTTGCTCGTACCATGGACCGCCACTCGTACTCGGCCAACTCTGCGTCTTTTCGTGGCTCCGTCGTCGCAACCGTCGCAAGCAGCCGCAAACCCACCGCCCCACAACCGCTAGCCGGCGTCGGCGAAAAGCGATACCGAAACGTAAAGCTTCCGCCAAGTGGCTGCTGCGGCTCCCCGGCTCGCCTAGCTTCCCGGCTTCGGCTTCCCCGCTTCCGCCCGGCGAAGGCGTAGCGGCAGGAGGGTCGTCGGCTCGCTCTACGTTTTACGTGACAGATGTTTTGCGGTCCGTTTCTAGTGCGACTCTGGTTCTCAACTCGACGGCGCCTCTCATAGTTCAACCAGGCGTGGTCAGCCTGGGTCAGCGCAGCGCGGCCGGCTCGCCTCGTCCGATCGCCGGAGACTTCGAAGTTCGCCCGTTAGGCTTACGATCCAAAGGAGACTGTCTTTCCGTGAAGCGGTAAGCGAATCTCGTCCCGTTTTCGTTCTACGTTTAAATTATGTTAGGTGCGCTTCAGTGTAAACATGTGTGCCAAGTGTTCGTGACAATTTGAGCTAGAATAATTGGGCTTAATCACGATTTTTCATTTACCGAAAATGTAAATCGAGCCGATGAACGAGGAGCCATGCTTAAAAACGATGTACGATGTTGACTTCTACCTTGGCGGCTTAAAAAAAAATGGTAATGGCTGGATGCGAGGCTGGTTCCAATGCAATAGTAAGCACTTAGAGCGCCTTTCTGAACGGCATGTAAGCAATATAGCGATCAACGAGACGAACGACGGCGACGAGCACCAAAGATTTCTAACTGTCGCTGCTTGCGTCGCTCGGTTTTTGGGTTTCTAGAAAACGTCGCTCATTGGCTTGGTCGCTTGCACCAATCGCTTTCATGAGGTGTGTCTCGTCGCGTGGCTGACTGAGCGACAGCGAGTCCTCGTCGCTGTCGCTTATCTTGTCGCTCGCCAAATCGCTTACATGAAGTACAGCTGCAACGGAAAAAGAGTAGAACAAGTGACCGATGACCGGAGCTGCAAAATCGCGACGCGCGGCGCTATTGCTCCCGATCGCGCTGATATGGAGAGTGCCAGTCACGTTCCATATCTCAACGCGGGGGGCTGCCGGCAGATTATTGAGGTTTAAGATAGCTTTCAAAATGGGGGGCGGGTTTTAGGATGGGCTGCTTTCTGCCGGCTGCCCCCGCGTTAAGACATGGAACGTGACTGGCTCTCTCGCTATAGGCGCGCTCGGGAAGAATAGCGCCGCGTGTCGCGATTTTGCCGCTCCGGTCGTCGGTCACTTGTGTTACTCTTTTTCCGTTGCAGCTGCACACCGCCCCCCCCCCCCCCCTAGGCTACGTGCCTGGCTCGAGTCCACTTTTAAGAAATGCACAGTTCGCATATGTGCATCTCTCAATACTTCTATAGTCGGCGTGTTATTATTCCGGAGTGCTCCAACTCTGTCAGCGCTAGTTTCTCTAGACCTTGCAAATGGGACGGAACACTAAACCACATGCTCTCGCAACAGTGCTGGGTTGAAGCACTGTGGAAGCACTCTAGCCTTTACAATCCAGCACGAAATAGTTGACGCCAAGTATAGCTAGTTTTGAGACTCCGTTTTACCAAAAGCTCTGCCGAAACAAATTTGCCACCTTATAGGTAGTGCAAAAGAACCTCGCGTGCCTAACCTGGAGAAGGGCGTCTTTTTTGCATAGGCCAATTTTTTCTTAAACCAATACCTTCAGCCTCCTCGAAATGTTAACATCATGTGACACACGGAAGTATTGTAAACCCCTTAATGTTGGCGAGCCCTTAGTTTTCGCAGCCTTTAATTTTGTGAAATTCAGTAGCCGCGATTATGTCCTCTGTGACCGATTCGAGAAGAAATAGGGGCCATGAAGATAAGGGGCTTTACTGTACATCAGAGAAAAGAGGAGGTCACTTTTGTTCGTATGCAAGAATAAAACCAACAACAACAATCACGATGTCGACACTTCGTGAGCCTATCTGTGTCTATTGAATGATATCAATTTTATTTTAGTACGGTAAACGTTGTTGCCTGTAGGTTGTGGGATATCATTTTCAACACGAGCAGTGGTTTTCGTATGAAGCAGGCAGCATGGACGCGTGCCGGAGCACAACAGAGTTCATTTGCAGGTTGCACCGCAGTTTGAAGGAGAATTCGCACAATATGGGGGAATCACAAATCAGTGATCTACCTCGGGCGTGGACAAGATTTCCTCATTCTAAAGAATTTTGGCTAGAAATCAGGGATTGGCGACGAATGTACCCGCATGGTTGAAGGGCCAGACAAGCCTTGTGAGCGCTTCGTTTTCTAGCCTTTCAGTCCTGAACCCACTCACGCACCACATGTGTAGATGTTCCGATAGGCGGGAGCACTAAGTTAGAAAATGGTGGATGGCAATATGCATACAGTGTTGTTATCTTTATCAAAATTCTGTATTATGGTCAAAGGTGGACTGCATATTTGCAATACTCTTTCTCACTTAACAATATGTCGTACTAAAAATATGTAGTATAGCCGATGACAAAAAGAGAATGGCTGGGCGTCCTCCAGAACGCGCGTCTAATTTTCACCCCGCTTTGGACGGATGTGCTCGCTCGAGGCTCATGAGACGCTGAAACATCATCGAAGGTAGCAGGGGGGCTGGTGGTGGAACAACTGAGTCTTCTTCCTGCCTTTCTCATTCTGTCAGTGAGCGTGTACTTCTATACTCTAACTCGGCTTAACCTGGACAGAGCCGAGGAGGATAGGCTTGGCAAGTGCCCTTACTGCATATGCATTTGTACAGCTGAGGCACTTTCTAAATCAAGAACATTGTGTATCTTACCTTCAAAAACACATCATTTAGGGGTTACAAAAGGAATTCTAAGGCAAATTTTTGTTTGTATATTCCTATTACGCATCGACTCCTTCAACTTAATGAGGAGTCGACCCAGCCTGTTGAAAAATATAATGCCTGCCATGTAATTGTTTTGCATTTAGTTAATATATCAGAATTCAGTTAGGTATCCCAAGTCATTAGTCGTTGAAACGCAGTCTCTCAATAAGTCAGTCATGTTTAAAATTAATAAAAATGCTTCTCAAATAACGGCACTGTCTAGGTTATGTACTCAGCTCGAACAATCGCTGGGCACAAGCTGATGATATGGTTACAGGCAGCAAACATCTCGGATAGAACGTCCTACGTTGCAATGTAGCTGAAGACTAGGCCAGGACCCCACTCACAAACGTCTATACTTTATATATCTTTAAGCTGGACCACATTTGACACTACTAGCCATTGCAGGAAAAACAGCGTAACACATGATTGTAAGCTCGATGTACCATGGCGTCCAACTAGAAGATCACATGACTTGCTTTCTGCACTGAATTTGCAAGGATGGCTTGAAGCTTCTGCCGTGGTTAACTTTAAGCTGAGATAGTTTGGAATAATGCTTCTGGTTTTTAGTGTTGCCCGGCACGGTTAACAATTTGGTGATATAGTGCTGCATTGAAAAGTCTGTGCATTCATGACTGTATCACCTTATGAATCCAAGCTAGCTATTAAACTCTCCGTTCTGCAGAGACATGAAATGCACTTTGCTTCCAATTGCAGCTGCTTCTGGAACTTCATGGTATAAAGCACCTTATGGCTGCAAACTCTGACCGATCTTGTTTTGTGGTCTGCGCAGGCCCATTGCAGGGAGTCACTTCGAGAGCCTCGCCAGAGCTTCCGCTCGTGGTCGTTCTAAATTTTTTTTATTGTAGGTATGCATCCTTTCTGTCTTTCCCTTAATGGTACTCGGGCGTTTTCTTTTCATTGTCGCCGATTTGCCTCAAAATTTTGTTAAGCACACGAATGGACGCTGTACAACTGTATCCCACGTATTTGTGTCAAGATGGCATTTCTTTGCTAAAGTTGCAAATTTTTTTATGAAAGTTAGTCTTTTTTTGTTTTTATTTACATATTTATTTTAGTTTCCACGGGCAACACTAAACTTTATGCTGGGGGCAAGGACAAGTTCACTGCTCTTAACTTGTTCTCGACTGATCGCAAGAAATTTGGTTAATGTCGTGAAACCTCCTTCCAGCGCTTGCTTTGCAGCACAAAAAAATGTATACATAGGACATACTCTGTTTTTTAGACTGCTTGCTCATTCTGCAGGTCTGCCTGCCATAGATGTCGAGTTTCAAGAGAGCAGGCGAATTCGATTGTTGGTTTTGCCATTGCTTTTTTTTAGCCGTTGTCCTAATAGTTCTTGTAAATTTAGATATTTTCCTAAAAAGCAAGCTGGGACGAATATTTAGTTTGATTAGGTAGCTGAAAATAATGTTTGAGTACCCTTTAGTCAGTAAAATATATACTGTTTGCCGCTGTTAGTGCCAAGTCGAGATCCGCGCTTTTTTGGCATTTTTCTCAGAGTAGTACTCATTTTTATCGGTTAGCCTCTTGGTGCGCAAACTACACTCTTTCCATCCAGACACCTGCCCTCTGATCGTACACTATACCCTCATGCTCAGTGAGTGTATGAACTGGAGTTGTATCCCCAGTTGACACTCGTTGAGCATGAGGGTAGGAAAATCTTTCCATTGCAGGAGAGCCATATATTGGGAGGGTTAGGCCAGTCTATGATTCCGCTACCGGAGTGTCCCCCTCCCGAATGAGCGAATCAGCCCGCGGCACAGAGCGAGAGGCGTGAGCGCATGCGGGTGAACTCTCGGTTCCACCAGCTGCGCGGGGAGGGCCGCCATTTTCATTCATTCGCCGGCATGGGATCGATATCCAAATTTCGGTTCTTTCCTTTTATTTGGCAGGCTCTGGCAATAAAATGAAGTGTTATTCTTCGGTGGCTTAAAAAGCTAAATAATGAAGTTTCTTTATGTTTGAACGCAAATTTTTCTTCAGGCGAAAAGTAAATAAGCTTGTAGCAGACGACGCATAGCCTCAAATCTGCTCCGTGCCGACAGCGTTGCGTCAAAATGGCGGTCGTCACCTCTTTGCTGCCTTCTTTCTCTCTCGCTCCTTCGGCGTTCTCCTCCCTTTCGTCCTCCCCGGCGCCTTCGCCTTCATGCCCACTGGCCAAACTTTCCCAGCATACGGCTCTGCATTGCAGTAGTAGTTTGTTTATAGTCTTTACAATTGGATGTGAATATTCGACAGAAATCTCTCAGGTTGGGGCGAAAGAGAGTTAAACGAACGCATTTAATCATTTGCCTTAATTAGGTACCCATCATTTCAAGGCCTACATGGCCTTGTCCTCGGGGGTGACTATGGCTGTGGCAGTGAAGGACCAGTTTTTTAATAGGTACAAGTACAAAGTATTAAAATAAAAGGATTTATGTGCTGATCATGAAAGCATATGCTAGCCATTGTAATGTAGCTCTGCCAAGTACTTGTGTGTGATTTGTTTTTATTTTCAGCTACTTGAGTGCCTCAAGATCTGGATATCCAAGTGGCCACAAGCTTGGACTCAATCTTCTTATGTGGTCTGGCCAGGACCATGGGGGAGGTAATCCCAGCAACAAGAGCATCGCAGTATCTTCCTGCCTCTGACTTTTGATTAGCGTCACGACAGGGAAGTCCTCGTGCCTCCAGGTGCTAGGTATGCTACTCGAAATAAGCATTCTTACCTATTCCTTAGGTGAAACAGCAAAAGAACTACTAAGCCTAAAATGCAAAAGACATATTCAAATCTTGGGTTGGATGGAGTTCCAATTACAAAAAGGAGTCTGCAGAGATGATTGACATGTGAACCTAAAAGCCCGCGGATGTAAGTTCGACGGAGACACAGAAATAACTTCCCGCAGATGGCTTCGCTCGTGCTATACCCGAACGAAATCTTAAAATAATCATTGTGTTACGTTGGTGTCATCAGTCTTATGTACATATCGCGCCCAGAAGTCGAGAGATGTGAAATATAAAAAAACAGGAACTTGCACATCGTCAACTCTGCAAATATTTATATAGTGAACAGAGCACATAGCACGTTCAGCTTAAGAAAACAATTCAGTGCAGGCCTATATTCATGGTTCACATGAGTGTGATTGCCCTTCATAATGAAGTGAAAACTGCTTAAGTTGTGGAACACGACAGGCTCTCTATTAGAGTTAAAAAGTGTTATGGTGTTTTAAACAGCTTGCACCAAATATTGTTTTGAAATATATAGGTTCATGGAAATTATTATGTGGATGTTAGCGGACAGTCATGGTGAGACCAATCTTTAATGTCAAGTGTTCCACTTATTCATAGTTGGTCGAGCCTGTAAATATTGTAAGTCGCAAATTAAATTTTTATGGTATGCAATGGGCACAATCGTCCGTAATGGCTAGCTCTACCTAGGGGAACTTTATACGTTCACTACGGCCAGACGTTTCGCTGAACTAAGTATTTCTCTTATTCAACTCCTGCACTAACCCTGTCTCTAGAAACTTTTTATATTCTTTGCAATGCTGAGATAAGATTCTGGAAATACTTTTTATAGAACTACGCTAGATATTTCCAGTTCATCAACTTCCTCGCAAAGCATGCGAGAGAGCCAAACCTTGTAATGCACGGAGGGAACTCACCGAATGACGCGACTGACAGTTTGAAACAGTCGGCACTGTAACAGTAACAATGGCATGTCACCTGCTTATATAACGCTCATTGTCGCAGATCAAACAGCTTTTTCCGTCTACACTCATTTTCGGTAGAATCATTCACCGAACTACCTCTCGAGACTGCAGCGCTTGTTTCTCCGAAGTAATTTGCATGAATATAAATGCAACAGGTTTCTTTGAGTGTGCGTCTAACAAATAATTGTATCCGCATTCTACCTAATAATTTTTACATTTGAGCTTTCGGCAGTACATTTCTTCACATCTGTGCATGTCGAGCCGTACTCGAGCCCATACATCTTGTCTTTCAGTATTGCATTAGTATATAGAAGTGTTAATGCCGAGAGCGAATTCAAGCTACAGAATCTGTCATGTAAGTTAAGAACCAAGAAATAGCTCTATAGACGATATTTTGTTAAAGAAGGCTGCATGGGTAAAATAATAGCACATGCCATGCTAAAAAAATGCAAACTCTTTTAGGTATGCAAGGATTACAGTGCTGCGCCATTTCTGATATGTCACAAAAACAATCAGTGACATACAGTGTTCCTTATAGATATTTAAACTGTCAAATTGAAAGCCTAAAAGTTTTATTCAAGAACGTTCCTCACTACAAACGTATTTAGAGATCTGAGCCACCGACTCATGCAAGACTAGGTAGCAAACATTCATTTGCATGTGCATTACGGTTTACAAGGTCTAGTCTGCACTGATTTATTCCATTCATGCTGAAACAGGGAGGGGTTCTCTGGGTATGAATAAAGAGATAAACATTTCTTGAAATCAAAATATCTGAGAACGGACAAAAGGAATGATACTAAAGCGGTATCTTAGATTCTCTTTTCTTTGTCTTATCTCTAATTATCACTTTATTTCATGAGGCATTTAGTTTTTCTAGGGCGTAGCTCTTAGGTGCCCGTTTCGCGGCGTCGCCCGTTTCGCGGCGTCATTTGACGTTATTTTTCAGCTAAATCCAGTGGAGAAACTGTATTTTTTTCTGGCTGACGTGACACATAGTCATGTGACGTCATTTTCCCCGCTACATTTAATGGGAAAACTGAATTGGTGTTGAGGTCACGTGACATCAATTTCCCTGCTAAATTTAGTGAGAATTTTCCTGCTAAATTTAGGAAAATTTCCCGCTAAATGGAAGGGAGCAGAAGAGGAGGAGGGGAGGGGGAGGAGTGGCATACCCTCCCATCCTCCTCCTCAAAATCTGCGCTCTAATTTCGCATTACAGAGAATTGTAAAAGTCTTTCGTTTTTCATCTCATGTTTATTAAATTTTTATATCGCAGGTGCGCTCGCAGCACAAATCTGGGTTATGCTGATCCTCTACGCACAAGCAAGGAACTCCTGAGTGGCAAGGGTGGGACTTTGGCCTGATCGCTCAAGGGACACCTTTGTTCAGTATTGAATTTATAATTATCATCTTTTGAGCAAAGTTCAGCTTTGCTGCATGCAATTCTTCTAGAAATAAATAATTGCTACCAAATTTACCACGTCATCACATTTCGCCACTGCTATTAGTGCTACTCGAGGACCTCGGACAAGAGCTTATTTGTGTGCAAACATCATGCTTGTTTCAAACCAATCGCTGATGCAGAGACTCGCTGACATCCAGCATTCCAATGGAACGCTAGATGTCTGAGAGTATCTCCCGAAGGATGCAAGCGGGGAAGAAACCATACAGTCGTAATGTATTGGGGGACATGCTATGCGGTGTTCTTTGTATGCTTTACAGATTTGTAAAAAAACGCCGTAAAAGCTACACTTACGCGGTCTGTGCACGCGAGTTATATGACCAGGGGGGCATGGTATAAAGGGTTAATTGTAATGCTGAGTCGGCTTATTTAAGGGAAGTGCAAGACTTCTTTTAGAAAACTAGATGGAGGTTGATTCTGGTGTAGTTTTATCGCGTGAATCTGAATATCACGTGCGTTTTCTCCAGAGATATAACTAAACGTGAAAAAACACAAGAAACATCCGACCAGTAGTGACGTCGTAAGGGGAATTTCCAGCTGCCAAGCATGTGTCGCTTGAGGGCCGCGCGTCCAATCGCAAGCTTTCTAGGTGTACTCTCCCGTACTGGCACCAGTCGTAAAGTCTTTTTTTCCCCTTTTTAAAAATACCCTATTGAAAAATTTTGCAAACTGGGCCAGTTCAAACAGGCTTATTGCCACTGGTTAAATTGGTTGAACTGGACAAACTGAAACTGTGCATACTGGTCTTACTGTGAAACTGTGCATACAGGTCTTACTGTGAAAATGTGTATACTGGTAATACTGTACGACTGCGTATACTGGTCCACTCCATGCAGTTAAACCAGTTTAACTGGTAATATTGACAACACAGGTCGTAAACGGATAAAATTATCTTTATTTCCACAAAAAATACACATACTTCATGGTATTATTCATTAGTCCCCGCCGGTCGGCGAGATTTTCCACATCTTCTGGTGTGTCGGGGTTCCGGTGGTGGATAACATAGTACCTCAAGTCATCTGAAAGAAGAAGAAATACCAGTAATTAGAGCCATGGCAGATTTACTTGCACCCGTCTGTTCTAAAACGGTTTGTAACTAATGCCACGAATAAAAAAAAGTGCACTATTATAAACAGTATGAGAGGGAATATGGAAGCGTGCGCCAATCGTACATGTGGTGCCAGTCTAGCGTAAATTAAGTATAAACCGCATGTAAGCGATTTGGCGAGCGACGAAACAAGCGACGACGATACGCTTCGCTGTCACTCGGTCACTCGCGCGACGAGACAAACCGCACGAAAGCGACGGCAGCAAGCGACCAAAGAGTTGAGCGACGACTTCTAGAAATCCAAAAACCGAGCGACGTGACGACCGACCGTGGGAAATCTCCGTCGCTCGTCGCTGACTCTCGTCACTGTCATCGTCGTTCGCTTAATCGCTTACATGCGGTTCAGCCTTTACGCAAAGCAACGCCCAGGAGGGAAAAGATCCTGCTGTTGTTACCCCCTTCCTGCCTCCCCAGTCTGTCGTCCGCTATGCAACTCGCAACCACTGTGGTATAATATCTCTGAAGCTGCATGCACACTGGCGGTTGTATTACTAGCATAGCTGTTCCAAATCGGGTTGCTCAAACGTTCAAAACATGCACCTGATCATTAAAATGAATCCAAATGGTCGAGCCTGCTTACCTGGCTCGCTGGCGCGGAGACAGAGGCAGCCGTTGCCCGCGCCGCAATGAGGACGGAGTGACTTCCGAACACGCCGTTCTGGGACGCAGCCATTTCGCCCGCGAGCGAGTGGAACTCAGGTGGAGGACGTCGTCAGACACAGGAACCATCGGCAGAGGCAGCACTCAAGGCTTCGGCAAACTATCTTATACAAACACAGGTTGAAGACAAATTGTAACCTCCCCAAGCCGAACAGCGGCCCCAAACAAAGACCGAACCGGCCCAACCGCCCAAGTTCAAACTTCCAACCGTCGCCGCTGTCACCGCCGTCGCGCCAGAACCGTTTTTTTTCTTTTTGTTTGTTTTTTGGCTCCCGGAGCCGCCGCCGACGCCGACTGGCGCATCGAGCGGGCGCGAGGACCGCGCTGATTGGCCCGCGTGCTCCCTGTCCTCGAACGAGAGCACCTCTCCTCTTTCAAGGCATCTGCGCCGTCTGCGCTGCGCGTGGAGACACTGCATGATCTCCGGTCCCAGGGCACCGGCGCATTCCAGGCGCTTGGCTCATAGGCGCAACTGCCACATTTTCCCGCGCATCTCCGACATCACTTGGGAGACTCCCTGCCTCGCCCTCGGGCACTTGCGCTGGAGCCTGGAAGCGGCTTTTAGGTTCAGGCCAGGGTGGATAAAGGCCGCGGTAAAAAACGGGAAAATTATAAAGTCCAAGTGGGAACGATTGGCCGGCAGAGGGAAATGAACTTCTATGAGGCGATTGCATCACTAAATTCTTGACCTGTCACGAACTATTGGTGCAAGCTAGGTACAACTGTACATGCGTCAAAATAAAGCTTTTATTTGGTCTACTAGTCTGTTATGCGACATCTGCATAGAGAAAATGTTCTGTAAAGGCCAGACATTTTCTCTGCTGTGGCAAGGTTCATTCTAGAAACACATATTTGCCTATAGAATTAAGAAATCTTGTTCTGCCAATTTTTTTTTTATTGTGAGTTGTGTGGAGTGTAAAAGCCCAATTTGCCCATGTAGAAAAAAAAAGTCATTAATGCGGTTCTCCCGCTTGGGAGTTCAAATTTAAAATATTGAAACCAACTTGATCCAAATGAAAAAGGCCAACGGGATCGATTCCAATGGTTAATTATTTTAAACTGGGCACACTACTAGCTTGACCTGTTCAACGAGCAGTTTCTTTAGTTCGGCTGGTATGACTTGTTTCGATACAGTGAGACCAGTTTCATTGACAGTTGTTTCTGTTTGACTTCCAGTTAGATCAGTTCGACTGCCAGTTCAAACTGTTTGGCTGACAGCTTGAACATTAAGACACCAGTGTCGCCAGTTCAAGCTACCAGTTTTGCCTGATTAGCGACCAGTTTGAACTGTACAAATAACAGTTTAGCCAATTCAGCTGCCAGCTTGGCCAGTTCACTTTCCAAGTTCGGCCAGTTTCGACAGTTTGATTTCCAATTTGCCCGGTACAATTCCACTACAACCAGTTAATTTCGGGTTTGGCCAGTTCATATCCAAACTGTTTTCAAATTGTTTTTTTCAATAGGGTAGTGTGTGCATGCATAGCTTTGATTAGCGCTGAAGATGCGTGAACAGAGATTTCGAAAGCTCCTTTTGTGACGTCACTCTCCGGGAAAGAGTGCCTCCAGTGATACTTCAAAAATGATTCTATGCAGCCTCGATTCACCAAATTACCAAATAATTTTGATATTGGAGATTCTGGAGGTCAAATAAAGAAGATTTAATTGTGTTTCCTCAAATACAAAACCACTCTAGCTTCCCTTTAAGTATAATATGTTCCTTAAAGTTTTAATTGGTGAAATGAGACCCATAATTTCAATTAGAAAGTTGCTAAGCATCACCGAAAAACACTAAATCAACCCTTTTCGTGAATATATAAGACGTGAGCAGCATCTTACGGTGTTCTAAAAAAAGGCTTAATTTGGACGCGTTTCCAGACTTCGGTTTCTTATCAGAGCGCATCTTTGCACCTGCGATACTGCTGACCAGTGGCTGCAGTGCGAAGTCAACTCCTCGCCTCCCTCGTAGGATGGAGGGAAGCAGGGCGACCGTGTGTTGCGCGACTAAACCCCTGTGGAACAGGACTGTGGGCGCAGAGATGCGCTCCGATAAGAAACCGAAACCTAGAAACAGATCCAAATAAAGCGTTTTTACAGAACGCCTAAAATTCTACCCCTGCGTTATATCTAGGGTTCGGAGTTTTTGGTTTAAACCGATAAAAACCGATAAAAGTGCGCCGACCCCATTTTCGGAAATTCTGTTTTAACCGAAAAAGGTACGTTTTTAGGTTCGGCGTTTTCGGTTTAAACCGATAAGAACCGATAAAAGTAAGTCGAATTCATTCTCTGAAAGTCTGTTTTAACCGAAAATTATCAGTTTTTTAGGGTCGCTTCGAGATGTGCGGTGGGAGGGTGGAAGAGGGGGGGAGGGAGAGGGGGGGTTGCAAGGTTCGACATTGTGTGACGTCTTCGTGATTGCCCTCTTCCAAGGTTCAACATGCAACAAAAGAGGTCTTGGGTTGTCCTTCGCGGGACATCTGTGTCCTTTCTGTGATCGGGCTTAGTGTGTCAAGTTTCTGGTCCGAAAAAAAAAAGAAAACGGTTGGGTGTGGGCTAGTATAAGGTTTTTAGCTTCATGCAAGATCTGCAGCAAGCGTTCAGTGAGTACACGAAATATGTTCTTTTCCAAACGTCGCACCGTGTCTCTTTTGGTAGTCACATTTGGTTGATTACCCGATTTTGGATCAGGCAGCGCTTCATCTCCTCAGCCTGCCAGTTTCCAGTGTTAACCTTGAGAGTGCATTCTCGAAGCCCATGGTCATTAAAAGGAAAGAATGAGCGTGGATCAACGAGGAGAACCTGGTAAAGTACATATGTGTTTACTAAAATAAGATCCCATAATCCTGATGTACAGAAGGTGAAGTTCCATGTTTTTGGGGCACTGACTTGTTTGTACTTCTGTGTGTGTATTTTTTATTTTTTTACAGTTGAACACATTTGCCAAATAAAGTGTCGATGTTTGTTTTTTTTTTTGCTTTTTTTTCAATGTATCTGCGCCGTTCTTTCTTGAGGGATCACAAATATCAGAGTTACAAGGATCATCTGATCCGGTGTCCGATGGTGTTTCCTTCATATTCTCTGAAAAAAATGGTGAAATTTTGTGGGCATAAATATACACAAAAAAAACCCCGAAAATTGATTCTTAAAATAAACACCGAAAAAGTACGCCGATTTTTGAAAAACTAAAAGCCGAAACGCGGAACCCTATTTATATCCTTCTAAAAATAGTTGATTTAGTGGTTTTCAATGACTCTGAGCAAACTTCTAATTGAAACCATGTGTTCATCTTCAGTAACTGAAAAGTTAATCACCAAATTGTATTTATTATCCGACTGATCGTTACAATTAGGCCCTATACTACGTACCCCTGGCCGTATAACTAACCTGCACAAACCACAGAAGTGTAGTTTTCACAACATTTTTAAACAAATATGTAAAGCTTAAAACAATCGCCCTGTATAATAGTGAAAAGGCAATACCAACATGGTGGAGCCATATGCTGGTATCGCATTTGTGCTGGTATAGGATGTCCCATATTACGTTATGCTTGTATGGTTCCGACCGCCTCCATGGTTCCGTGCGCCTAAATGGTTCCGCCATATTCCACTCCGCTGGTATATGATGTAACAAATTACGGTTTCGCTTGTATGAGGCTTTTTCCATCTTTCCGGCATCAAGATTTTCCAACAGGGATGGGTGGTATAGAACGCTAAACACACCAGTCGGAGGCGCATTCGAGACGCCATACTGTAGCATCTGCTGCTGAGACGTTCTCATTGCAGTTAAAACAATTTCTGGATTCCGTTTCTTTTGTTTTTCAGTGGGAGCTCATGAAGGTTGCACTGTGCATGGAGGGACAGAGTAGCTGACAGTGAGCTAAACAAGAAAAGTTGCTGGCTCTCATGACCACCTCCAAAAGCCTGTGGATAGGCTAGTTGACAGACGTGCCTGGACATTAATAAATGGTAAGCACAATCTAGATTGCCTATGAATTATGCCTTGGCGCAACGGCACTAACTTGAATGCCATGTTTGGCTGCTAGAATTGAACTGGATATGCTAAGTGGCACTGCTCACCAGTTAAGCACACGCTGGGACGCTTATTTGCAAACTCCGCTTCCCAGTCCATGAGCCACCAAAGAATTAGCCAAAGAGATCCCGAGTCAGCCATGATTTAATGTTTATACGTATATGATAGTAATATTGTGATAGTTCTTCATGCGATTTGGAATTCTAAACTTTCCCATCACTAGGGATACATTTTTGTGCTGCCATCCGTGTTAGTTTTCAAAAGTATTGTGATCTGGGCCTTGCTATGTTAGCTGCCATGAGAGCTGTCCCGCTAGTGTGAATCGCTTGCCAGGGATGTTTTTGCCATTGGAGGCACATTTCCTAAGCGTTGAAACTATATTTCGCTTCATACTTGGCTTAACTTGATCGTTGAGCAATTGACTTTCTGTTTCGACGCTAACACCGCCACAACAATTGTCCCATCACATACACTGGCACTACTCTCCATTACAAAAAGTACAGCCGTTTGCATCCATCTATCCATCCCTTAAATGGTCTTTTTTCCTATGCCATAGTGGCCCTTAAAGGGGCTATGACACGAATATTAAACAGATGGATTATTCCTGAAATGGAATACTCATAGGCTACTTAGTATATAACAAATTTACAGGATTTTTAGAGCTCTGGTAATTACAATATTCAATTGACGAATTTTTATCATTTTCATTTGGCGACCAAGCAACACTGCCCAAGTTAGTCACACCATGGTGTCCATAAACCATGTGACCATGAACGCTCTCTCATTCTAGGCGCCCCCAAGATTGCCAAAGCTCTCCTCGCCGTGGTACGATCAAAACCGCTCAATCAACTCGGTAACCCGAAAGCTATTCTCACTCTCGCCCCCGGCCCGTTTACCTTCCACCCTGCATGCGCCTACGAGATATTCTCGGATGACGGTGACCACGGCGAATTTGTCCGTAACTCGTCGTCGCTGGAGATGGTCGCCAGTGTGTCACAGTCAAAATGAGCAGCTTCCAACATATCTTGATAGCAATCACTTCCCTCGCTGTTGCGATCAATGTCGAACACTTTGTCATTTCGAGACGTAATCTTCAAGAACCGCATGCTCGAAATGTGGAAGGTACACGAGGAAGCTGAAGTTCGAGACGCCAAGAGACCCAAGTCTGTGAGTGGGTGCAAGGAGACACCGCACTAGAGGCTGTCTACGTAGCCACCCTCCAGTTCCGCCCGGATCCGCCCCTCCGAGGGACCCACATATAAATCGATTTATCTACGAAACTATCGCGCCATTTTCAAAACACGTTTAACAGGATTATAGGAACATACAATGGGTCCTAGCAGTATTGTTATCTCATATTTTATTTTTGGCGTGTCATAACCCCTTTAAGGTAATCAGCTATCCACTTGCAGTAAAGTTCTTCACGTCAAGAGTAAAAGAAATCTTACATTTGTTTAGAAGATTGATCCCAATACAGGAATGTTGCTTGCCCCAACATCTCTAAACAACCTTTGTAGTGGTTTCTCGATTTCTTAATATGCCGTGCATCAGGTTGTGTTCTGCCCCGCCTTTATGTCACCCCATCTCTTGAGTAGCTTACGCAAAGTGCTTTGAAAGATCTGGGCTCCAGCGACACAAGACTTCTTGTCTCCTTTTCCACATGCCTTACTTCAAGTTTTGTTGCAAATGTCAACTTCGCCCTCTTGACGTTCACAGCTATGACAACATGCACGCCTCTTTGATGGTTGATTGTAATGTCAAATACCACCTGATTGTCCACATTGGATATCATTTGCCTGCAATCTGTTCTGCAGCCTCAAACTTCTGCCATGCCACCACTACGCATTGGTGTACGGTGGACAAACCTGCTACGTGACTTCAGAGCATGCAATCATTAAGTTCAAAACAAAGGAAGTTAATAGTGATGTCTCATAAATATGGACATCTTCATTCCTCCCCAAAAGCGTCCATAATTTGAGCCGTCCATATTAACGGAACAAAAAGGCAGGTATTTACTCAGTTGGTCTCCGAAAATGTTTTTTATACAGCAGAGTATTCATATTATCGAGACATGACTGTTTACTCATTCTGCCCAGGTCCTATCTGAAGCGACTAAGAGAAACACCCGACTCTGAGTTCCTCAAGACTGAATAATACACTGAAAAAACACGGACAAAATGAATGAAGATCTGGACAGGACACGTCGTAAATTTCAACTGAATGGTTTACTTTGGTAAAACAATATCTACTGATCAGAAATGGCACATGCTGGCAGAAAACTGTGAACCTGATTCGCTTGGTGCGATTTTACTCGTGATATTTTTGTTGTGACGTTGTGTTGTCACTCGTGCGGAAAAATAAGAGCATAGGGGAAGCTGCGGTGCCAGACGTCACAGGAGTAAATTTGGAAGCAAAATCGCACCATGTGAAGCGGGCTTAAGGTAAGGTCTAAACACAGTCCCTCAGAAACCAGCATTATTGGCTCTGCAAATAGTGAAATTCTTTGTCAGATAATAGCAGAGAGGGAGTGCTCACATGAGTTGTTATCCTGGAATTATATCACGAAGGCATTGTGAATTTTCCTTGCTGCTTTTTGTCTTGTAATGGCCCATGACACTAGTCTTTTCTAAGTTGGACTTGCACTCACAGTGGACACAGTTAACTGTTAGGGAACCTTGATAAAATCCCAGGGTAACAACTCTTGTGCGAGTGCACCCTCAGTGTCATTGTCTGACAAAAAATTTCACTCTGTAGAGCCAGTGACGTTGGTTTCTAAGGGAGTGCGTTTTGACCTTATCTTACAGTGCTCTGCCAACAGGTCTCAGTTTTTATCTGTGTCAAGTTGTGGGAAGTCGGGACAGACGCCGGGGCAGCAGGGCTTACTGCTTTATTGCAACATGGTCAATCGTCAAGAACGAACAAGATGAAAAGTGATCCCCGAAGCAGCGGCGTTTCGCTCTTCTAGCCAGGGCGCCAAGCGATAACGTATGGCGCGCATGCTTGGGGCGGTAATCACAGAGATATGACAGTGCACGTCACCGACGCGACATTGTGCAAGTCACCGATGCAACATTGTGCAAGTCACCGACGCAACATTGTGCAAGTCACCGACGCAACATTGTGCAAGTCACCGACGCAACATTCCTTCCCCTTTTAGTTTACAGTCGCTATTACACAACGTACTTTTGTAAGGCACTATTATAAGTAACATATGTAAATAACACAACTCATACAATCCAATTCAATGTTCACACTCAATGATACGCCAGCCTGTCTGGTGGTCTTCTGGCACGAGTGCTTCGCCTAGGAGAGACGTGTGGGTGAACGGGACCACGCAGACCAGTTTCTGCGCGGCCTGCGTCGTCAGCCGTTTCCACAAGTGTATCCTCAGCACTGTCATGCAGAGCAGGCACGTACGGTTGAGCGACCTGTTCTGGCAAAGGGGTATGTACAGAGTTCGCGGGTCTCAAATGATCTGCATGCACAAACCTGATGCGCTGCTGTACCCGTATTAAAAATGTAACGTTAGACACAACCTTGATCACTTTTCCCCGAAACCATTTGACACTCTCACCCCTCACGGATTTCACCATTACTGCATCCCCCACAGAAAAGTTGCGATCAGTACCACCTCGTTTATTCGAGCTCTTTTCGATGCTCTCCATTTTTGTTTGCATTGCTCGTGTCATGTTTGGTTTCAAAATAGATAACCTCGTTCGCAGTTTTCTTCCGAGGAAAAGTTCACTGGGAGTTTTGCCCGTAAAAAATGCGGTGTCATCCTGTATGAAAAAGAATTGTCAATCTTGTGCTGTATGTTTCTTGTGCAGTCATTCTTTTGATCTGCCAACAACGATTTTAACAGAGCCTTCTTTACACTCTGAACTACCCGTTCAGCGACCCCATTTGACTGCGGGTGGTATGGTGGCGTTAGCATGTGCTTGACTCCGTTCTTACGAAGGAATTCTTGAAACTCGTGACAAGCAAATTGTGGACCATTGCCCGTGACAACTTCGACCGGTAGTCCATAGGACGCAAACACCGACCGTACAACCTCTACCGTCTTTTGAGCGGTTGTGCTAGACATGAGTTTGACTTCAACCCACTTGGAATGCGAGTCAACCATAACCAGAAAAGTCTTGCCATCTTTTTCGGCGAAGTCCAGGTGGACACGCTCCCAAATATTGGAACACCACAACCACGGTTGTAACGGTGCTGCTGGTACCGAAGCGCGGACACTGTCACAGATATCACACTCTCTGACAAACTCTTCAAGCTCTTTGTCAACGTTGGGCCACCACACGATTCCCCGAGTGAGCATTTTCATCTTGTTAATTCCTGGATGTTTTCGTGCAGAAGATCCAGGACGCTTCTCCTCAAGGAACTTGGAATAACCACGCGGTTGTTCCACAGGAGGCAGTTCATGTCCAATGATAATTCGTACCGTCTGATAAAGTACGGTTCCAGTTCTTTGTCAACAACTTTTGGCCAACCATGCCAAGTCATCTCGCGAACTTGCCTTAGCTGATCGTCTTTTTCAGTTTCTTTTGCGACATCTTCAGCTGTTAACGGTATGTCAGGAACGGGTGAGAAATAATGAACCGCTTCCTGCGTCCGCGGACAAGGTAACGGTAACCTGGACAGCCCGTCTGCATTTCCAATGCAACCACCCTTCCGATACTGGATGGTGTACTGGTAACTGGCAAGCAGTGTTGGAGGTAACGCGTTACTAGTAACGACGTTACTGGTAACGCGTTACATTTTTCGCTAACGCAGTAACGTACTCGTTAGTATTCTGAATGATTAACGAGTAAACTATTTTTGTTACTTTTTTACGGTATCGGCTATCTAATTACGTTACTCGTTATTTTTGACCAAAACTGGTGAAATACATTAGGTATTTGGAAAACGTCACGGCGCCTGATCTAACGTTTGGAATACGCAATCTTGTGCATAAAACTCGAAACGTTAGGAGAACTAAATTTAGGTCACTAAGCTCAATGCAGGATCTAGCTTCTCTGCTCTGCTTATCAGTCCATCTATTCACCCACCCATCTCAAAAGCCTGCACAAGCTTATCGCTGCACGGAACCAGCATCCGTCACAATAAACTTTAAAAAAAAAATTCTCACCAAAAGAGACATCCGTTAAAGGCGCCATTATCTCGCTTCTCGAAGGCGAAACAAACCTTCTGCTACCAGCTAATTCCGTTCGTCCACCTTTTTTTTTTTTTTTTTTTTTTTATAGAGTCACTACTCATAAGGCTCAAACGAGCGACTGCGTTACAGCCCACTCCCCTCCATTCTCTTCCCCCTCTGCTTTGGGCAGCAAAGGTGGACAGCGGGGGGGGGGGGGGGGGGGGGGGGGGAGTGAGACATCCGTTTAAAACAGTGGACAAATAGTGGCGAAGCGACTTGCTCGTTCCTCTAGTTCCAAAAAAAAAAAAAAACACCCTTTGTGGAATATTTTACCCTCGCTCTCCCCCTTGCTGCCTGAAAGTTCCTGACCCACTTTTGTACACAGAAGAATCTTTCGCTTGATTAGTCTTTACTTCACTAAGGTCATAATAAAAAGATTAAAAAAAGTTTTAAACCAGGAAAGAAAACTTAGAAACACGAAACCTTTTATTTTTTTTCACAGAAAAACTAAGAGCCACTGCTGGTAAGAGGCAGCAAGTGATTAGAACCAGTGTGCTGGTAACCGGTGTCCTGTTCCACATAGTGAAGTAAATCAGTCTCTGCTAATAGTATGAACCGGATTGTTACTAAACCCGGCGTAAAGATGAGTGGTGTTGGTTGGCTGGTTGTGTTCCACCAGTCCCCGTTCGCATGCCGTAGTTTATAAAAGCCGATTGACTACCATCTGCGACCCATTCTACGTGTGAGATGAACATGAATAACGAAACTCCGTCGCTATGGCCAGGATTGAAGGAAATGTATCAACTAAAGGAGACGGAATCAGATAATTTACTGTTTCAACGCCTACTCTGCATGCCGAAAATTAAGCTGCTTCGCGCATCAAAGACGTCTAGTTCTAACTTAAAAAAGCACATCAATGTGAGTACGTTTCTCGATTATAATTTCTCTTCAGCCCGCTTTTCACAATGTTCACAGATCACGGGTATTTTTTAGAACTTGCTGATGTTTCACTGACCTCGTTGCTTTATGCCAGTGCTAGCGCTCCCAGAACTTCTTAATAAGTTCATTAACGCCTTCCGGAAATATGTCGACCATGGTCATAATCTAATATATTAATCAGGCGGGCTAATATTGAATAGTTTTCTCTTTTACGAGACCGAAAACATGTTTGTAAGCGAACACATCTCTGCCAAACATAGGTACTCGAACATAAAAGTAACGTAAAAGTAACGTAAAAGTAACGTTCGTTATTTTTGAAAAGTAACGTTAACGGTATCTCGTTACATTTAAAAAAGAGTAACGTAGCTCAATAACGCGTTACTTTTTGCCAAACTAACGAGCAACGCTATTTCGTTACTTTTTTTCGGTAACGGGCACAACACTGCTGGCAAGTAAGTTGGACCAGCGGTGTATTATTGCTGCGGCTATGGAGCTAGAGTGCTTTTTCGGATCGAAAATGTGCGTGAGCGGCTGGTGGTCTGTTACGATGGTAAACAGACGGCCATACAGATACTTAAGAAATTTCTGTATGCCATACACGATCGCCAGCGCCTCTCTTTCGATATGAGCGTAGTTCCGCTCAGCGGCCCTTAACGTTCTTGATGCATAAGCCACTGGCCTTTCTTCTCCGTTGATCACATGATAGATAACTGCACCTACACAGTAAGAAGACGCATCACACGTCAATTTGAGCGGTCTCGCTGCGTCATAGAGCTCAAGAACATCGTTGCTGCACAGTAGCTGTTTGCAACACTCAAAACTTTCTTTGCACTCCTGCGTCCAGTTCCATGCGTTTCCCTTTCTGAGCAGTTTGTGCATCGGTTCTAGTGTTGAGGCAAGGCACGGCAAAAACTTTGCGTAAAAGTTCAGTAAGCCTAAGAAAGCCATCAACTCTTTCTCGTTTTGTGGCTCTGGCGCTTTCAACACCGCTTCCACCTTTTCTTTTGTTGGCTGCAGTCCATTGCTGCTTATCTCGTGTCCAAGATAGCGGACACTTTTCTGAAAAAATGTACACTTCCTCGGGTTTACATGGATTCCGTGCTTGCGTAGCCGGTCCAAAACACGCTCGGTGTTTTCTGCGCATTCCTCGTGTGTTCTACCGGAAATTAGAACATCATCAAGGTAGCAAGCGGTGCTTGGCATTTCTTTAAGGATCTGATCCATCACTGACTGAAACAATGCAGGCGCACTTGCCACGCCGTAGGGAAGTCGTCGGAACCGGTATAACCCGAGGTGGGTATTCACCGTTAGAAGCTCTTGCGAGTGCTGCTCGAGCTCTAGTTGTAAGTAAGCTTTTGACAAGTCGAGGACAGTGAAGACTGCTCCTCCCGCTACCGCCGCAAAAATGTCTTCGGGCAATGGAAGCGGGTAGTGATCTACCTTCAAAAGTGGATTTACTGTGACACGATAATCACCACAGAGTCTCACTGTCTTGTCTTCCTTTGGAACAACGACTAAGGGTGTTGCCCAATCGCTGTGCGGGACTCTGTAGATTACCACGTTTTCTTCCAAGGATTTTAGCTCTTTCTCTACGCTTTCACGGAGCGCATAAGGCTCCGGCCTTGCTTTGCAAAAGATAGGCCGGGCGTTATCTTTAAGAGGTAAGCTTCCTTTGAAGCCTTTGATTACGCTGAATCCGCTTTCAAACACGTCACTGTACTTCTGTTTTAACGACACTTCCGTCATGACCGTGTGCACTGAGATTATCTGAGACCAGTTCAATCGCACTTTTGATAACCAGTCGCGACCCAGCAAGTTTGGAGTGACTGTCCCTTTTGCATCCTGCGCAATGATCAACGGCAGAGTGTGGTTGTTTCCCTCGTACGTTACTCGAACATTAACACACCCTTTTACTGGAATCGAACTTCCATTGTAAGCCTTTAGCCTTACGTTGCTTTTTTCACAGAGTTTGTTCCCCAACGTTTTACGAAATGCGCTTTCACTCATTATTGAAACAGCAGACCCCGTATCTACTTGCATTTCGACCTGTTTGCCGTCAATCATTACGCTTACACAGTATGCGTTTGCCTTCGGTTTTGTTTTAACTTCGAACAATTCAGTTTCCTTAACGGCTGTCTCTACTGTTGTTACTGCTTTGATACTTGTTCTACACATTTTCGCAATGTGGCCAGGTTTTGAACATTTCAAACACTTGCTCTTTAAGTGTGGGCACACCTTTGAATTGTGTGCGCTACCACACCTAGTACAAGAGACATTTGTCTTTGGAGCCGGAAAGTTCTTTTTACCTTGTCGCTGTGTGGACCTTCGCTGCCAGTTGACGTCGCCCTGGACACTGGTGCTAGCTGAGGGTTCCTCTGATCGTCGAACCTCCTTGCTTTGGCCATGCGCCGCCTCCATTCCCAAGGCTGAGCTGTAGGCCCGGTCAAAGGTGAGGTCTTTATCGTTTGTTGCCAGCAACTTGCAGCGGATTGCGTCATTCTGTAGTCCCACGATGAGACGGTCTCGAAGCGCCTCCTCTAGAAACGTGCCGAAGTCGCACGTAGCTGCCAGTTTCTTGATGTCCACGACAAAGTCACTGATGTTTTCACCTTGACGTTGATCCCTTCGGTAGAATCTGTATCCTTCCACCACCGCCGAACGCCTGGGAGCGTAGTGGTTCAGGAGGATCTTGACGATGTCGTCGTAGTTGGCTTCCACAGGCTTTTTCGAAAAGAGCAGATTCCGAAGCGTGATGAACGCCGCCTCCCCGATAAGCGTGAGAAATACTTGCTGTTTGGTAGCCAGGTCAATCTTGTTTGCAGTTGCGAAAGCTTCAAAGCGTTCTACGTAGACTTCGAAGTTGCCTTTCTCCGGAGAAAATTCCGGAAGGTGCCCTAAGACAGAACTGTTCTGCATAGTCCTGTCTCAAGTCTTGTCGTCCTCTTCCACGCTCATGGTTCTTCAGCAACCAGGCTTGCTGACCCACATCTCGTCGCCACTGTTAAGTTGTGGGAAGTCGGGACAGACGCCGGGGCAGCAGGGCTTACTGCTTTATTGCAACATGGTCAATCGTCAAGAACGAACAAGATGAAAAGTGATCCCCGAAGCAGCGGCGTTTCGCTCTTCTAGCCAGGGCGCCAAGCGATAACGTATGGCGCGCATGCGTGGGGCGGTATTCACAGAGATATGACAGTGCACGTCACCGACGCGACATTGTGCAAGTCACCGATGCAAAATTGTGCAAGTCACCGACGCAACAATCTGTATTTATATTTCTTTTTTTAAATAAACCGTTCAGTTGAAAGATACGTCGTGTCCTGTCCAGATCTTCCTTCCTTTGGTCATGTTTTTTTTGCCATACTCAGTGATGAATAACCAACTAGCCCAACTTGCCATCTTAAGCCTCAAGACCAGGCAGCATGCATGCGAAGATATCTTCTGGCAGGCTTGCCATCGCTTGTGCTTACTTTGTGAGCCCCGAGAGATGGCAAGCCTGCCAAAGGTGTCTCCGTGTGCATGCTGAATGTATTGAAGTCTGATATGGGTTGGTTGTTTCTATTGGCCGCTTTAGCAGGACTCCAGCATTATATGCCTGATGCCATTTTACATTGACATTGTGAAATACGTTTTGACGAGAATATAGCTAGCATCTTTTGTATTTATTGATTCTATATACTTAAGTCAGACTGAATGTTTTTCTGATCTGATTTTTAGTTTGTGCGTTTTATTTACTGGGGGATTTGGTTTTTGTGGTTTTATAGCTTCAGGGCTGTCAGTGGAAGTTGGCACCTCTTTATATTGTAATTTTATAGGTATGCAACATAAATATCAAAAAGCACCTCTGTGCATTAAAACAAAAGCATAGAAAACATTGTCTTTATAGTGAAGTGTGCTTATGGCTCGGTTTTGCTATCAGGAGAAACAAAAAACTTTTACCTTGCGGCAATTCAAAATTTGCATTCAGATGATCTGTGCAACCTTCCACAGTACTGCATGTTATATGTGGTGTTCGCATTGAGGTGCTCTAACTGGCTTTTATTTTGCATGTACTGACAGTAGTATAGGACAAATAGACGGAAACCATGCTTGTCACTGTCGAGTTGTGTAGTTCCTGCGTTTTGTAGTCTCCTGCAATATGAAAGCCCCAATGGGAGCGCCTGGCCGAGGCAGTGGCTGGTAGGGGCACTTTGTGCGCTCTGGGAGATTCCAATCTACCCAAGGGGAGGAGTTACTCTGGGCTCAGCTAAAGAGCAACACACGCTTATTAGTTTTCGGTTTCGCGGTGGAGAGCAGTTCAGCAGCATAGTGTCACGGCTACTGATTCAGAAATTACTGTCTGAGAAAGACTGGCCAGAGTCAAGTCAATGATTTTGACCGTTAAAGTGCAATGTCCGTGCCATCCTTCTAAATAATGAATGCGCTCTTCACCACACTTTTTTTTTCAAACATTAGACTCGGGTGTAACTTTAACGTTTGTTCATTTGACAGTGACTGTTTTAAAATTTTACACCAGAAACAACTGATAACAAAAACAGTGCTGAGCATGCTTGCTTCGAGCCTTCGTGAACATATCTCTGGGCGTGATGCCGATGAAGCGCACTCTTTGGCTAAACCTAAACCAAAAACTGTTCGCAAGTTCAGAACCAGTTGAGCCCCGAGATGGTCCTTTCCTGGAGGCAGAACTGAATCACACGGAGCGCACATAGCTCTTCCGACCACTGCCATCTCAGCCACGCACTTTCAGCAGGCCTTTTATATTGAAGGAGACTGAAAATACCACCAAGACCATTTGGGTAGCCTTTTTTCTGTGTTATAATTTAATTAGGAACATGATTTTTAGTTCATGTAAAACATATTTACTAAACATGCATCACTGTTTATCCTGTTCCTTCTCCAGGTGCTGCTATCCAGCTCTACGTCACAGCCATGAAGTGGCCATGGGGTGAACCATCGGCAATTGCTGTCATTAGTACTCGGATCGGCAGAGCCACCTGCTAGCTGTGAAGCCCAGTTTCCTGGCAGCAAATACTCGACCAGCTACCTGCCTTATCCAGCATCCAGCCTTTGTCGCTCTAGTGGGACTCTGGCATTATGTACGAGCCCCACTAGAGCGACAAACAGAAACAAACGACACGGATGAGCCTCCAACCCATGCAGCATGTCCGTGATGGTACCTCTGGCAAGCGTTTATTCGTTTAGTGCTCGTGAAATAAGCACGAGTGATTGTAAGCCTGCCAAAGATACCCTCGCGTGCATGATGCTCTTGTTTAAGCATAGCCTTTTTTATTCTACAAAGCCTGTCAAAACGCGAAAAACTAAATCACTGTACAGACATATGCAACCGAGAGAGTCCAGACCGGTTTTTAAGCCTCGTGCGACGTCTTAGGACCAGCTCCGCTGCAGCGCATCCGGTCCTAAGAATTCGCAAGAGGCTTAAAAACCGGTCTGGTCTCTGTCGGTCTCAGTCGGTTGCATATGTGTGAACGGCGCTTCAGGTTTGAGGCTTGTCACTGTCGTTTGTTTCTGTTCGTTGCTGTAGTGGGACTCGGGCATAAGCCAGCACCATGTACTGAACATGAAATAAAAAACGACTGTATCGAACTTGATTCAATTTAGCAGCTTTCTTTGCATGCCGACCACACAATAAATACAACAGCTCGCACAAAAATGACTGAGCAGCTTTATTATTCGTGAGGCACTAAATCCCGAACAAAGTAGCAATCAGTTTTTTCTGCACACAGCACCGAAAATTGGAGATGTTGCTGGGCTATATGCCACAAAAACATCCTTTGAATGACAACATAGGCTTCTTTGGGAGTAGTCTGTAAATTCTCCGTATAGCCAAGATTGAATGACCAGAGAACTCCCACCCTGGCCCACACTGCATTTGCACCGTTTTGCCAAGCTTGACTGACCACTGAACTGCCATCATGGCCCGGGCAGCATTTAGACCGTTATGCCAAGCTTGGCTGACCACTCAACTGCCAGCCTGGCCCAAGCTTGTTTTACACTGTATAGCCAAGGTTGTCTAGACAAGGAACCCCCACTGAACTGCCGGGACGGCTAGCCAGGCTGGGGCTGCCTAGCGCCATGGGGCAAAACAATCTAGGCTCAGTGAAACTTCACCGGCTGCCCAGTCTGGCTCAAGCTTCAGCCGGTAATAATTTGCTGCCGGGGATGGCGCCAAGGCACTGATAGCAGACGACAATGTTGATCTTAATTTAGAGTCTAGCCGGATAGTCTAGCCGGATTTTGGTCTTGATTTAGAGTCTAGCCCCTTTTTTACGCATTTGATTTATCATTGTCTCTTTTTAATTTTGACAATAGGCTCCGAGCTGATTTCGGAGTTTCGTGTCTGTCAGTCCCTTTTCGCCCTCTTGCTGTAGAGTTATCATGTCTAAGCAATCTCTACTACATTGGTGTTTGGGAACCCGGATAGAAAATATCAGCAGAGACAAACGAAAGAATTTGAGAGAGAGAAGTGTGCAGGGGAGGGTCGCGCCGACGGCCTCAGAACGGCTTCGGAAAGGGCGAGAAAGAGTATTGAGGGAACAGTTCAACTCCCGTTTTCCCCACGCCGTCACTAATCTCTCCAAATCTCTATTTCGTGAGCAAAGACTCGGCGTCCTTGAGGAAGGAGGACACTGCGCATTCCTAAGCTGACAGTCCCGGGGGAGCTACGCGCCGGCCGGACCAGTCATCATCTGCACCGCTCTCTGCGCGTGGTTACGGGAGAGAGCGTGATCATGTGATTAAAAATAGGCCTGCGATTGGTTCACCGAGCTCCTTAGCTTCCTCCACACTCTCAGTTTAGGGGTGATGGAGTCCACCCCGCGAAACACACGCACACAGAAAGTGGTATCGCGTGCACCAATGCCACACGATAAGGTAGTGACTGGAAGACGGTGGGGACGGTCTCCTCAATTTCCAACACGCGCATCCGCGAACTGCAAGTGGGCAGTTGCGCATCGCAATTTATGCATGTTTGTTTTTTTGTAGAAGAAATAGCTCTTTTTATCTATAGGACAAGAATGAAAAGATAATCATGCGGATATCAGGACACCGTGATGTCCGTTTCTAGGTTGTCTGAAAGCATTTGATTGCTTAGCAGACAGTTTTTATCGGGAGAAGCGGCTCGGCATCTCCGCCATCCACGCTACCCTATACTGGAACCGGCAAGAACGGTGGTTCTAGAGTTCCGATCACCAGCAGCGCATTTCGTCTTAATGCCAATTGCGATCATCAACATGCGGATTGTCATGACCATGGATATTCTTTCGGCAGCGCCTACACACCGGTGATCTTCCTTTGTTATGGGCATACACGTGACCATTACATTCGACGGACCGAAGACACGACGGACCGCCTTCTCTTCCATGTGAGTGACAAGAAGAGGTCCTCCTAACCATTGGCTATAGGTATTTTTGCTACGCAATGTACGTTTTGTCACTATCCGATGAGTTTGAACCGTGTCGAACTCTGTGCCAGGAATCTCCGACGAGTTCAACGTGTAATCCACAGCGATCGGCCCGAAAGGCCCTTTAAAGCGCTATTTGTATGTGCTTTTTATTCTAATAAACCGGAAGAGACGTTCTGATTGGTAATTTCTGTGTTAGAAGTCATTTTATTTCAATTGTCTAGTTAAAATATGGCTGTCTTCTTGGCGGTAGATGTGTGCTGTAGTAAAGAGTCCTCCCGGTATGTCCAAAGCCGAATACCACTGAGTTTGAGTAGTCCTTATTTGCCAAGGTTCGGCTTGTTGGGTGCGAGTGGTGGGTCAGTTATGGCACCACGCTCTGCGAGTTTAATTGCCAGTAATTGTCTTTACTCGACAAGCTATTTTATGTGCGTGATTTAATTTAAATTCTTGATTGATTCAAGCCTCAAGTTATGTTCAACTGTCATGTTCTTACGTATAACGGGGTATTTATTGAACTGTTAATTTAGTAGTGCGTTTGACACTGGTGAGCTGAAGAGGGAGGCCAGCGGTTGGATTTATAAATTGTAAATAATATGGAAGCAATATGGGTACATTTATAACTACAAATTTCCGTGCCGCAAATACCGTAAATCTTTAAAACGTTTTTTTTTTTTTTTTTTTCAAAACGACTTAGAAATATCGGTTTGAACTTAAATGGCGTGATTGTAATTCTTAAGAATTTTTAAAGCTAGATGAAAGGTTGAGGGACGCCATGATGTCGCAAGAGTAGGGCTAAGTAATTTATGAAATAACCTTCGTACTTTTTCATTAACTTTTTTAGTCCCTATAAATATTTTAATATAAATGGATCGAGCTTTGAGTAAGGACAAGCCGGACGAACAAAACAATAGTAAATGCCTGGGCCGTCTTGCTAGAAACAGCGTCTCAGCTGAGACGGGGGGGGGGGGGGAAGCACTGTCAAAGCTAGCGTACGAGCTGAACGGTACTCAAACCTCGACTCAAGACGCTCGCGCGTCCCAGCCTTTACAGTGCCTTCTTCCACCCAGTTTCAGCTGAGGCACTGATTCCAGCAAGCCGGCCTCGGTGTCTTACCTGCGCATCTATTTATTTTAGAAGGCTGTACTAAGTTTTTTACATACAAAATAACGAAAAATAATTCACTGGAAAAGAAAGTTTATAATATGAAAAAGTAAACATAAAAAAGTCGGTAGCCCTTTCCGAGATTTTATACTTGAAGACCCTACTGAAAAAAAAAAAAACATTTGAAATTCAAACGGGTGGGAAACTGGTCGCCCGTTTGAATCAAATGGGTGGCAAACCTGTCTATCCGTTTGGATCAAACGTGATTATGGGATACAGGCACCCATTTGAAACGGTACCCGTTCGATACGGGTACCGTTTCAAACGGGTACCCGTATCCCATAATCACGTTTGATACAGGTACCCGTTTGATACGGGTGCCCGTTTGATACGGGTGCCCGTTTGATACGGGTGCCCGTTTGATGCGGGTGCACGTTCGACCAGGCACGTGACCACATATTTGAATGCGCCATTCGGATAGACAATTTATTCGCTAGCCCTAAATAGGTATCGTCTGGAAAGTTGGTTATCCGAAACTTATTTAAGACGTCCCGAAACTCATAGACCTATTTCTAACATGGAGGAAACACGTGGAAAAAATCGTGCTCGCACAGGTGCTTGCAAATGGGCAGAAAAACAGACACAAAAGATCGTTTTCAATTCGCCTAGAAGTTTATTACAACTTATTTTGTAGACAAGTACAAACGCGCAAGCGTTTTGTGAAATGTGAAGATGCACTCTTATACTGCCGAGGTAATTTCATACTATATGGCAGACTTTGGGAAAAAATATTTTCCCGGCTGCCGCGACATTAAACGCTGCATAATTCTCTAGATAATCTGGAAGAGTACGCGTAAAAGAACGGTCAATCGTTGCCAACAAGCAGGTTGCAGTGCACTCACCATAGTAATAGCTGACTTGAAAGATGCAATCCAAAATATAAGTCGACACGGTCAAAGCAGGACAACCACACAAACACAAAAACGAGAAAGAAGACTCCCTGAAGTTTCAACACTATGCGGCGCACAAGCTGTCATTTGCGGAACACAACCAAACCGCAAGAATTCCTGACTTCTTTGAAGAGTCGCTTGTTGCCGATATACGCGTAGGACTTTTCGAACACTGATAGCTTTGGTGCACATCCAATACGTTGTCGGAGACATCCTAATAAGACCGCAGGGTTAGACGACAGATCGAAGCAGGTGGGACGAGCGAAGTTCAAACTGCAACTGAGAACAAGCAGACAAAGAAAAAAGCGGCTGCTGGGCGCGCCGTTCCGGATCTCGATGGTTATCAGTGTGTAGCTCGCGCGCTGCTGCGGGTCACGTGACAGAGCTGACCAGAGGGGAGGAAGGGGGCGAGGTCAAGGCGAAGGACACCGAGACGCACCCCACCCTTCAAAAAAAAAAAAAAAGAAAAACGCGGTTAGTTTTTTTTTTTTTTTTGCTGTTAATGTTAGGGGAGAGGGTACACCAACCGCTGTACCGCTGTACACGCGCTTTCCTCCTCTCTTCGAATTGCAACAGAACGTTGACTATGCCGCGTTTGCAGCCTCGGAAAGCAGGCGAATTCTTTTAGCACGCTCGAAACCTGGAAATGGCGCGCGGCGGCCTGAAACTCGGCTTGCGCCCGAGCGAAAAAAATCACCCAGCGCGAGATCGTAATTTGACTGCTGCAACAGCGGGCCTGCTCTCGCAATGCTCAATGTTCGTACAGCCACGTGTTCGCGCGTTACCTTCGCTGAGTCTTGAATTGAGGCGAAAGGGAGTCAAAAAGTATATTCTTTCACGCGGTCGCGTCCTCTGCGAGAGGGATTCGAGTTGAATAAGTAAATTGAAGCAACAAAGAACGCCAAAGTTTTAAAATTCTGTCAAAAATATCGCTCGGCGACGTCGCATGTTTAGGTAAAAAACAAATGTTTATTGTTGTTGCAGTATAAGCGAACATCAGCTCAATCAAAATATAAATATAATTACTTGCATTACGCGGACGATTGTAAATCGATGAACCGGCGGCTTTCCCGAAACAGGCTGCCACTGCTGAAACTGGCGTGCCCATGCCCCCGACCTGTACGTTCAGTATTAAACGGGCTCCGGAGAGCCGTTTGATTAAACCGGTACAGCTTGCCGGTCATCGGTCACCCGTTTGTGCAACATGGCCACCGGTTTGAGCAAACGTGCGACAACTTTGCCCAAACGAGTGACCCATTTGCCCAGACAACTGACCCGTTTGCCAAAGAAGTGACCTGTTTGCCCAAATAGGTGACCGTTATGGCTCATACGGGGGACCCCTTTGAGCCATACGGGCGACCCTTTGACAAACTGGTGGTCGGTATGGCTAAACTGTTAACGGTATGAACCCGTCTACTTTCATACAGGCACCAAATGGTTTTTTTCAGTAGGGAAGCAACTAAGCCGATTAATAGAATAGTTAATTAAAGGGCGGCTATTAATAATGATGCAATGTTTTATTTTCTTATTCATTATTGACAAGCGTAAGAGAGAACTTAGAGCCTCTGAAACCCTTCACCTGAATCAAAACTCCCGCTTCTGACTTTTTCAGAATCCTGTGGCCAGGCCCCTGCTTGGAGTCCCTTTGCCCAGCCCTTTGCCCTGTCCACTACGGAGCCTGCCGCCGACCTTTCCGCCGAGTCTGCCTAGGTCCCGCTGCCCTTTTGAAAAAAAACATTTGAAACTCAAACGGGTGGCGAACTGGTCGACCCGTTTGAATTAAACGGGTGGCAAACTTGTCGATCTCTGTGGATCAAACGTGATTATGGGATACGGGTACCCGCTTGAAACGACACCCGTTTGCTACGGACGGGTGCTCGTTCGATACGGGTGCCCGTTCGACCAGAAATGTGAACACACATTTGAACGTGCCATTCAGATAGGCAAATTATTTGCTAGCCCTAAATGGGTATCGTCCGGAAGGTTGGTTATCTTAAACTTCTTTAAGACATCCCGAAACCCAGCAGCCTATTTATAACAGGGAAGGAACCCATAGAAAAAATGTGCTCGCGCAGGTGCCTGCAAATGGGCAGAAAAACAGACACAAAAAATTGTTTTCGATTCTCATAAAATTTGATTATAGCCTATTCGGTAGACAAGCACAAACGTGCACGCTATTTCTGAAATGTCAAGAGACACTCTAAGCTTTTATACAACTGAGAAGATTGCAAAGCAAACAAGAACCGAAGTAATTCTAGACTATAATGGCAGACTTTCGAAAAAATTATTCTCCCGGCTGCCGCGAGAACAGACGCTGCATAATTCTATAGATAATATTGACGTGTACCCTCAGAAGAACGGTCAATCGTTGCCAACAAGTAGGTAGGAATGCACTTACCATAATAACAGCGGACTTGAAAGATGTATTCCAAGATAAATGTCGACACGGTCAAAGCAGGACAACCACACAAACACTAAAACGAGAAGGAAGGCTCCTTGAAGTTTCAACACAATGCGGCGCACAAGCTGTCATTTGCCGAACCCAACCAAACCGCAAGAATTCCTTACTTCTTTGAAGAATCCCTTTGCAGATATACGCATGGGACTTTTCGAACATTTGGTGCACATCCCATACGTTGTCGAGAGACATCCTAATAAGACCGCAGGGAAAGACGGCAGATCGAAGGAGGCAGGACAAACGAAGTTGCAATGGACAACAAGCAAACAAAGAAAAAAGCGACTGCCAACGCGCGCGCTGCCGGATCTGGCTATGCTCATCAGCGTGCAGCGTGCCCTGCACTCTCTCTGGTCTCGTGAAAGAGCTGACCAGAGAGGAGGGAATGGGGCGACGGCGAGGTCAAGGCGCAGGACACCGGGACACCCCCCCCCCCCCTCCCCAACCCTCTCCTTATGCATTCTATAAAAAAAACCGTGCGGTTGTCTTTTTGTGGCAATGCAGTCAATGCTAGGGGAGAGGGTGCACCAACCGCTGTACACGCGCTTTTCTCCTTTCTTCGAATTTATACTGCACGCCGCGTTTGGAGCCTCGGAAAGCAGGCAAAACGAGCGCATTTCAGCACGCTGGAACGCTGGAAATGGCGTCGGCCAGAAGCTCGGCTTGCGCCCGATCCAAAAAAGCACCCAGCGCGAGCTCGTAATCTGACTGCTGCTACGGCGGGATTGCTTTCGCAATGCTCAATGTTCTTGCAGCCACGCGTTCGCGCGTTCCCTTCGTTGAGTCTTGAATTGAGGTGAAATGGAGTCTAGAAATATATTCTTTCACGTGCTCGCGTCCTCTGCGCGAGAGATTCGAGCTGAATAAGTAAATTGAGGCAACAAAGAACGCCAAATTTTTAAAGTTCTGTCAAATATATCGGCTCGCCAACGCCTCACGTTTACGTATAAAAAAATCGCTTACTGCAGTTTCAGTATAAGCGAACATCAGCGCAATCAAAATATAAATATCATTACTTGCATTACGCGGACGATTGTAAAGCGATGAACCGGCGCTCCCGCGGCTTTCGGAAACAGACTGCCACGGCTGAAATGGGCGTGCACATGCCGCCGATCGGTGCGTTCAGTACCAAACGGGCTCCGGAGAGCCGTTTGATTAAACCGGTACAGTTTGCCGGTCACCTGTCACCCGTCTGTGCAACATGGTCGCCGGTTTGAGCAAACGCGTGACAACTTTGCTCAAACGAATGGCCCATTTGATCAGACGAGTGACCCGTTTGCCAAAGAAGTGACCTGTTTGCCCAAATAGGCGACCGTTATGGCTCATACGGGGGACCCCTTTGGGCATACGGGCGACCCCTTTGACAAACTGGAGACCGGTATAGCTAAACTGTTACCGCATGAACCCGTTAACCTCATATAGGCGCCAAATAGTTTTTTTTCAGCAGGATGGTTGCAAAATTTTGTAGCGTGAGCTACACTGGCCGAAGTTGGGCAGTTTCGCGTAGCTCCTGGAGAGCCGTGCTGCGCATTCGCGAGGAGCAGTGACGTGACACGGCGCACACCTGGCGCAAAAAAGTCAAATTTGGGGTCTTACGTGCCAAACCAACGACGGGCATCTGGCACGCCTCAGCGGAGGACTGAGGATTAATTTGGACCACCTGGGGATCTTTTGGCGTGCAACCGAAAGCTCGGTTACACGGCGCCTCCTCCGCAATAAGCCTCCGTCAGATTGCGGGCACCTCAGCCGGGTTTCGAACCCGCCACATGGGGATCCGTAGGCCAGCGCTCTCCCCTCGGAGTCACCGAGGCGGCTGCACAGCTGGCGCGCCGGAGCCATTGCCGCCGCGCGCTCCGCCGCCGCCGCGCGCGCCTCGGCGGTCTGCGCATTCCACAGGGGTGACGTCATAGCCCCGGCAGACGCACTGGCGCCGCCGCGTGCCCAGCTGTGGGCCTCCGCTGCGCAGTAGCCAAGTCTGACGCTGCACCGGAGCCGCTTGATAGCGCCTCTCATTTTGTGCGCATGCGCAGAGGTATCAGTGGGGGTATACATAATATGGGGCGTTTGCCAGTGTGGTATAGCCATGGAGAAGGAGAGCGAAATTGCTGCTCAGTGGCGCAGAAGAGTGGAGAAGCCTAACTCATCGGATCCCGAAATAGTCACATAATGCGTATACCGTGTGTGTGTCATTGAAGCAGTAGTAAGCATGATAATCAAGCTAATCCTAGAAAATTAGGAAAGCTAAGAATAACCAGCTGAAACTAGGCTCACGCTACGTATATCCTGGCATAGCCGAGAAAAGCCACTGCAATTTTTTTAAATATTTTAATTCGATTAAAATATATTATGAACTGTCAAACGGTATGAACAATTCATTTGCATGCTTTAACAATTTCTAAAGTGTCTAAATATGATAAAATTGCTGCATTTATTAGATTTTAGAATCACAAAGAAAACAGTGCTTGAGGAAAAAGGGCAAGGGACTTGCTTGGTTTTCTGCACTGTTTTTGTGACGCTGGTTAGAACACTGGCTGAAAGATGGCATACAATAATGGCATAGACAATGGATGCAAAAATAGCCAGTGTTTTCGACTGGATGCCAATATTGGAATAGCCAATATTTAAGCCGATGTTGGAATAGCCAGTGTGTAAAGCGCTGGCTGCCAATGTTGGTTCAGCCAACGGTGAAACCTCTATGCCAATATTTGATAAAAAAAAGCGCAAACCACGTTGGTCCGTCTTGGGCTAGAACGTTGGTAAACCAATGGTCCAACATTGGCACCAATGTTGGACCATCATTGGATAGGGTGGCGTTTTCGAAAATGCCAATGTCAGACCAATATTGGAACCATTTGTTTGCCAACATTGGGCCAACGGGGGTCCAACAATGATGTGCTGCCTGGGCTCTGTCTTCTCCTTTGTCGTAAATGCTTTCATTTTTCCAACATGAAGTAGAGCTTCAAATACCCAATGTCACCCACGAACAACATTTTGGAGACACGCTTATGAAGAAGGGTAATATCTTAAGACCCTATTTGTGTTATTTTGTGTGTCCTAAAACCATCTGGGGGTGTGTGGGTCTCTATAATTTCAAGCTAAGTTATGTCCACCAAAATGATTATTTATTTTCCCTTCTTACCGCAACCCTGCTCCGCTTTTCCAAAGTTCAAAGCGGGACCCCCAGCCAAGGGGCCTAATCTGGACACTTGGCGGAGAAGTCGGCGAGAAATCCGGCGGCTCTGATTGGCGGGAGCCAAGGTCAAGTGCGGCGTCGGCCAATCACGGATGCCAGATTTCTCGCCGTCTTTTTCGCCAAGTGTCCAGATTAGGGCCCCAAGGGTGAATGTGTAGCCAGGAAGGGAGAAAGAGTGCCACTTTATACTGCTTTCACGCCAAAGCTTATATGGCACTGATATCTATGCGCTCGCTGGACCAGTTTACCGCCTCCCTTTTATCACTGACCTCGCTCTCTGGACTTGGGTAGTGACGAAAGCGTGATCACGTCGCAAAAAAATAGACGCAGAGTCGGTACGACAAGCGCTTGGCTTCCACCGCACTATTCAATTAGGTCAGCTTACTACGACGAATCGTGGGGGGACTGACCCGACGTGAAAAATCCAAATAAATGAACAACAACACCTAGAGAGTTATTATGTTGGTTGCTGTCCGGCTCTAGACGAACGAATAAAAAAAAACATCGGGTCGCAGCCGGCATATTATGAAGGTCGCGTTTCGTCGAGCAGCACCTCGTAGTGTGAATCTGAAAGGCGCGCAAGGAGTCTTGTAGAATTTTAAATAATGTATCAAGAGTTGGTCTCGGAAACGCTGCGTCGTATCGGTGCTCATGCGTATAACAGTTTTATTTCGGTTAAAATTCACGTCATGGAAACGGAATGTAAAACCGGCATTTGTGAACCCACTGTTGGTCTCGAATCCTGACACTTCATCAGTTGATAACACTCTCCAGCACACTGACAGGTTACTCGAGTGTCGTCATATGTCATGGTCTTTTAGAGTGAGGCAGCAATGCGTCGATTATGTCGTTGACTATTCTGCTAAATACGAGCTGGATCGGCGAGATGCGAGATCCCGTTGCTCTTCAACCGCCTTGTGGTACACGATCGTAAATTACTACAACACTTCATTTCACGTTATGTGCTTTAGGTAAATGCAGATTGAAACCATATGAACGACCGTTTCGCCAAGTCTCTTATTAGGCGCGTTCGTCTGTGCAGGATGTAGCGGCCCTTCAAACCTTAAGAAACAGCATGACGTTCTAAAGTGAAAATGTATGACGGATTATGGAACAGAAAACTGCTGGAATCGGTGTACTGGAGAGCAGACGGGATAATTAGAATCTTGAAACTGAGCTGGCAATTGGGAAAGTGGAATCTAAGGTTTATAGTTGGAAGCTAAAAGTAAGCTAGGTAGTTGGAATTTTAAAACTCGCTGGATATTTGGAAGCTGGAAAATTTACTAGATAGTTGGAAGCCGGAAATGATCCTGGAATCTCAGCTGCTGCAAAACTTACTTAATGTTTCTTTTTCTTTATTTCTAGTTCTACAAATTTCACTTTGTGACTCCGACAACGTGTAAATTTTGAAACTCAATTGACAATTTTCACTTTTTGGAACGAACCTCACTAAAATGTGATCTTCTTTTGTATCGCCACCCGCCGAGACATGTCCACAAGCCCCTGATGCTTTCGCAGGCTTGCTATTGTACATATTTTCTTTAAATAAAACTGTGTTTTATGTTCTATGATCTATGTTAGGACGTACGGCAGCCAAGACATGGCAGGTTGTTGAACAGGATTTATTATCTGACACGCGCTTATATAGGCAATCTGTTATTTTGGTTGCCGAACTGAACGGAAGAGATAACGATGATAACTACACTGGCGGATGATTACAAAGTACATGTCATCGTTCGACGATGCAAAGCTTCTGGTGGTACAGAATTTATAAACCCTACGGAGAATAACGCACTACCGGTTTTGTTGCTCTGGTAGATCTGCGCAGCTCTTGGTGTTGCGTGATATCCGCGGCTGGCTGTTAGGTGTTAGACCCTCATCCGGATCCTCACGAACAGCGGTTGCTGTTTCTTGCGTTGTCTCTGGTGCTCGGTGTGCTGGCAGCTCCCGAGAACAGATCTTGTGTGTGTGACGTTGTAGTTCTAGCAGCGGCGTATCCACCCACACCATCCGTGCCCCAGTACTTGTAGCTACGGTTCGTGGTAACCACTGTTCACCTTCCCAAAAATTTCGTGCCCACACGGATCTTTGGCCGACAGCTTGCATCGGGATTCCTGCAAAGGCGTGAATGAAGTGACGGGGAGCAACCAACAAAGGTCTCAGATTTTGTTCCATTTGTATAAAACTTTGTATAATCTTCATACAATTGAGCGAGTTCATGAAATTCTTGAAGAAGCACAGCGCCCGGAGTGTTTTTCTTGTTATACTGTGCAAGAGATGGGTTGCAGTGTATGTCCCGGTGCTCCCAGGGTGCTATGGTGCCAGGGAATTCGACTACCTGGGATGGCACGTCTAATCCAACAGACTCGGCCAAGGTCTTCAATGGCATACTGAATGGAGGGATCACGCTAGGTTTTGCGAGAAAGAGTCGTTCCGAGCGTGTTTCTTGAACAACGTCTCGAGTGGGGTGCTGGTGGACAGAGCGGATTAGGAGAGAGTACATCATGCCCAATGCGAATCTACGTCTTTCGAGGCAACACTCATTAGCCTCTGCATATAAACTGGGTACAGGGGATGTACGAAATGCACCTGTAGCCAAACGAAGCCCAAGATGATGAATGGGATCCGAAATCTTGAGCACAGACTGTCTGGCAGACCGATAAACAAAGCAGCCATAGTCTAGTCGGGAGCGTACGAAAGAGCGATAGATCCGCAGGAGGCACAATCGATCCGAGCCCCAAGACCGGTGAGAGAGAACTTTAAGGATATTGAGAGACTTGTGAGCTTTCAGTTTCAGGCTTTTTACATGAGCCTTAAAATTCAGTTTACTATCAAACGTAAGACCCAAATATTTGTGCTGAGGTTGGAAACTAACATTGCTATTGTAGATAGTTAGGGATGGCTCAAGAAGGATTCCACGTTTGCGGGTGAAGCAAACAGATGCAGTCTTTTCAGGAGAGAACTTAAACCCAGTACTGTCATCCTACCCAGTAAGCTTGTTGATGCCCAGCTGAACCCTGCGTTCACAGACTGAGAGGTTACAGGAGGAAACTGAAATTTGTAAATCATCGACGTAAAGTGAATACTGAACCGATGGAGGGATTACTGAAGCAACGGAGTTCATTTTGACTATAAACAAGGCGACACTTAGTACTCCCCCCTGCGGCATTCCATTTTCCTGCAGAAATTCACGGAAGAGTGTGTTTCCCAGCTGGACTCGAAAGGTGCGCCTGTCTAAATAGCTCTGAATTACACGAAACATGCGACCACGTAGTCCGAGGTCAAACAGGTCCTTCAAAATGCCAAAGCGCCAAGCCGTGTCATACGCTTTCTCGAGATCAAAAAACACTGAGAGGCAAAGCTGCCCGTGTGCAAAGGCCTCACGCACAACAGTTTCGAGACGGATCTACAGTGGTCGACTGTAGATCTTGATGAACGATAGCCGCACTGAAATTTGTCGAGCACCTTGCCATGCTCCAGGTAGTACATCAGTCTACGATTAATCATTCGCTCCAGTGTCTTACAGAGACAGCTGGTAAGAGCAATGGGCCTATAACTGGAAACACAAGAAGCATCCTTACCAGCCTTCAAAAGTGGAAGGACATGTGCCACCTTCCAAGATGAAGGAAAATAGCCCTCCTGCCATATGCGGTTATAAAGATATAAAATGACGTCGAGCGTAGGAGGATGAAGATGCTGTAGCATTGAATAATGTAAACCATCTGGTCGAGGAGCTGAGGGCTTTGTGTTATGAAGAACTGCGAGGAGCTCGTGCAAGCTGAATGTAGCATTATATCCCTCCTGTTCACCTCCTGAGGTTTTCAAGGGATTGCTCTCAGTCTTCAGTTTGTGTTGAAAGAAAGTAGATGAATAATGATGTGAACATATATATTCAAAATATTCTCAAAAAATATAAGCCTGTTCTTCGAGTGTGTCTGGGCATGTTCCATTCCTAAAAAGCAGGGGGATCTTAAATGCATGATAGGTACCATTGATCTTGTGTATTCGATCCCAGACCTCCTTAGGTGAGGTACTGCTATTTATAGTAGAATCATAGCCTTGCCAACTTTTCCGAAAGGATATGAGGTTATCTCTAGTTGGGTATCGTCTCAGAATACCCCAAGCCCGATTTTGTTTCTTGCTTGACTCTTCACATTCCGAATTCCACCAAGGCTTTGGCCTCCTAGAGATAAATTGAGATGTCTGCGGGATGGACAACTTGGCTGCTTTGATGATACGCTCAGTTAAAAGATGATTGAGTTCGTCAAATGTGAGACTATTCATACGAGAATGTGCTAAAAGCAATGCCTTCTTGAAAAGGCCCCAATCAGCCTTGTCAAGCTTCCAACGAGGCGGGCGTGTATGAATTAAAAGAGGGGCTACGCTGCAGGTTAAAAGAGTAGGAAAATGATCGCTTCCTCGTGGATTGGAATCCACACTCCAGGAAAAATCGGGAAGTAAAGTGGCAGAACCAATTCAAAGGTCGATGGAAGGTGGTGACAAAGATGATGGACTAAAATAGGTTGGCTGGCCCGTATTAAAAAGACAAAGACTTCGAGTGGTTAAAACTGACTCTACAATTTTTCCTTTGACATCCTGACGTGTGCTCCCCCATAAAGGGTTGTGACAATTAAAATCGCCCATCAAAAGGAAAGGCTCAGGAAGCTGGTCTAACAGCGAGTTAAAATCTGAACATTTCAAGGTGAAAGAAGGTGACAGATATGAAGAGCAGACTGTCAGAGCTTTATGGTTCATGAACCGAACTGCCACCGCTTCAAGTGGTGTGGACAGTGGAACCACTGTGCAGGGAACGTCTCTCGGGAGGACCACCGCAACTCCACCAGACAAATTGCCAGAGCTCGGACGATCCTTCCGGAAAACCTGGTAACGTCTCAGAACATTAGTGCGACTGGGACTCAAATGTGTCTCTTGCAAGCACAGTGCTCGTGGCTTGTACTCCTCCAGAAGATGCTCTACATCATCCAGGATTCTTAAAAGACCACAACAGTTTCATTGTACGAGCACTGAAGCCATTTTAGGAGTAAAATCCTGAGCACATGAAAGAGTGAGTTGGTAGCTTCACTTTGGAGGTGTTACGGGTTTTTTAGATTTGTGTTTCTTTGTAGTCTGCCACTCCATCTCATCCTGGCCAGACCCCGGAGTCGATGAGGGGGCAGACAAGGCATTTCCAGTGTTCTCCTGAGCCCCGCAGGCAAACTTGCCTGCCGGCCTGGGAGGGTTCGTGCCGCGAGGCCCCGATCCGCGGCCACGACCAGAACTCGGTGGAAAGGTGGTTGATGTACTGGGGAGGGGTTCTACCCCGTCCATCTGTTCCACCTCGTTTCCTAACAAGGAAGCTGCATACGATCCACGCAGCTGCTTGGTTCCTGGCTGCCTCTCCAGTGATTGAGGCTGAGGTCCTCGCTTTTTCTCCTCCATAGGAGTGTGGCCTGTGTTGACAGGTGCAGCCGGTGCTGGCCTGCCTTGACTAGAGGAATCAGCTGGAGCGCCCTCTCCACGAGGAGGGGGAGCCTGCTGACCCTTCATTACCGTCTTGGAAGGGAGGGCGGGTACGGCTATTGCCGGCCCGTCCTTGCCCAGGGGAGCGGCATGCTGCCCCTGCTGTGGAGATGGGGCCCTTAAGTCGGCAACCAAGATCTCAGGAGAGACCTGGGTGGCCTTTGTCTCCGAGCGTGGTGCAGGGCCCCTGCGCACTACCTCGGCATAACCTCCCTTAGAAAGGAAGGAAAAGCGCTTCTTTGCATCTGCATAGGACTGGTTTTCTTTGACCTTAACTGCGAGTATGTCCTTCTCTTGCTTCCAGAGGGGGCAGCTTCGGTAGTAGGCAGGATGTGGTCCTCCGCAATTTGCGCAGTGTGCCTCTGCCTCGCAACCATCAGACACGTGACCCTGATTTGACACTTGGCACATGTCTCCTTCCCACGACAGCTGCGTGATCCGTGGCCAAAGCGCTGGAAACGAAAACACCGGGGGGGGGGGGTTGGGGATGTATGGGGGGATGCGACAATTGAGGTAACCAGCTTTAACCGTCTCCGGGAGTGCCTGTCTTTCAAAAGTGAGGATAACATGTTTCGAGGGGATATTCTCACCATTCTTGCGGAACACTATGCGTCTGACATCAACGACACCCGAACTTTTTAGTCCCTCAAGAAGTTCGTCTTCACTGGTGTAAAGAAAGGCTTCTTCAGAGAGGACACCACGGACCGTGTTTAGTGTATGGTGAGGGCTCACCGACACCTCCACGTCGACAATGGTGGTCAGTCTGAGAAGTGCTTCGCTTTGTTTTTTAGTGTTTATTTCAACAAGAAGGTCTGCCGAGAGTAGTTTCTTGGCTTTGTAAGAAAATCCAACAAGATTTTCTAGCACTTTGGCGACAATAAAAGGTGACATTTTGGCTACAGGTATCTGCTCGTCTAGTGAGTGAATAACAAAAAAATTTGGGAATGATTCAACGGTTTCTTTTTCACTGGTCTGTTGTTCTGAACGCTGCCTCTTAGAGGTTCGTCCCGAACCGGTTTTAGGGTTTGCGGAATCCATGAAAGGCGGAGGATGTTCAGAAACTGTGGCGCACCACCCACCACCGAGCCCAACAAGGGGATAGGTAGCACCCCATAGCAAATATGGCTTGGCTGGGTATGCTACACTACCAGTGCTGCCAAGTTACTATAACCAAGTGTGGTTCGAGAAAGGGGGGATCTGTCTCCACCCAAGGTTAGCCCTTGCCGCCAAAGAAGGCGAGAATGAAAAAGAGAAGAGCAGAGAAAGGAGAAAGAAGGGAGGGGATAGTAGAAGAAAAGGCGACTGACTGAATCATCCTGGTCGGGCCAAGCCAGGACACCCGTCTACGGGAAGCGGGGGCCGAAGTGGTGTATTGCCTCACCCGAGGGGCCCCGAAGGGTCCAAACCTACCCCGGGCTCGACTCAACCACCAGGATGCCCTTTTCCCCGGACACGGGAAAGCCACGCACAGCCAGACGTGAGCGGGCGAACCCGCATGGCTCGGGGTCCGTGGTGACGCCACTCACCAAACACCTGCTTTCACAGGTGCCCCCTGCGGGGGTCTACCCAAGCAGCACATTATGACCGGCTCAAGCTTGAGCCAGACTGGGCAGCCGGGGAAGTTTCATTGGGCCTAGATTGTTTTGCCCCATGGCGCTAGGCAGCCCCAGCATGGCTAGCCGGCCCGGCAGTTCAGTGGGGGTTCCTTGTCTAGCCAAGCTTGGCTATAGGCTGTAAACCCAGCCTGGGCCAGGCTGGCAGTTCAGTGGTCAGCCAAGCTTGGCAAAACGGTCTAAATTCATCCTGGGCCACGCTGGCAGTTCAGTGGTCAGTCAAGCTTGGCAAAACTGTGTAAATGCAGTGTGTGCCAGGGTGGGAGTTCTCTGGTCATTCAATCTTGGCTATACGGGGAATTTACAGACTACTCCCAAAGAAGCCTATGTTGTCATTCATGGGGTGTTTTTGGGATGTGTCGGGATTTAGTGCCTCACAATTAATAAAGCTGCTCAGTAAGTTTTGTGCGAGCTGTTGTATTCATTGTGTGGTCGGCATGCAAATGAAGCTGCTAAATGGAATCAAGTTTGAAACAGTCGTTTTTCACTTCATGTTCAGTACATGGTTCCCGAGTTCCACAACAGCGACGAACAGAAACAAACGGCAGTGACAAGCCTCAAACCTGTAGCGCCGTTCACACATATGCAAACGACTAAGACCGGGAGAGGCCACACCGGTTTTTAAGCCTCTTGCGACGTCTTGGGAACGGATGCGCTGCAACAGAGCTGGTTCGAAGACGTCGCAAGAGGCTTAAAAACCGGCGTGGTCTCTCTCGGTCTTACTCGGTTGCATATTTGTGAATGGTGCTTTAGTCTTTCGCGATTTGACAGGGTTTGTAGAATAAAAACGGCCATGCTTAAACACAAGCATCATGCACGCAAGGCTATCTTTGGCTGGCTTACAATCACTCGTGCATATTTCACGAGCACCAAAGGAATACAGAGGTACCATCACGGGCATAAAGCATAGGTTGGAGGCTTATCCGTGTCGTTTGTTTCTGTGTGCCGCTTAAGGGGGACTTGGAAATAATGCCCGAGTCCCACTAAAGCGACAAAGGCTGGATGCTGGATAAGGCAGGTAGCTGGTCGAGTATCTGCTGCCTGGTAACTGGGCTTCACAGCTGGCAGGTGGTTTCTGCCGATCCGAGTACTAATCACAGCAATTGTGGATGGTTCAGCTCATGGCCACTTCATGGCTGTGACGTAGAGCTGGATAGCAGCACCTGGAGAAGGAACAGGATAAACAGTTATCATGTTTAGTAAATATGTTTTATATGAACTATAAATCATGCTCCTAATAAAATTATAACACAGCAGATAGGCTACCCAAATGGTCTTGGTGGTATTTTCAGTCACTTTCAATATAAAAGACCTACTGAAAGTGCGTGGCTGAGAAGGCAGTGGTCGGAAGAGCTATGTGCGCTCCGTGTGATTCAGTTCTGCCTCGAGGAAAGGACTCTCACTCGGGGCTCAACTGGTTCTGAACTTGCGAACAGTTTTTGGTTTAGGTTTAGGCAAAGAGTGCGCTTCGTCGGCATCACGCCCAGAGATGTGGTCACGAAGGCTCGAAGCAAGCATGCTCATCACTGTTTTTGTTATCAGTTGTTTCTGGTGTAAACTTTCAGAACAGGCACTGTCAAATAAACAAATGTTAAAGTTACACCCGAGTCTTATGTTTGAAAAACGAAGGACACGCGTTTGGCGGCCGAAAGATCCTATTATGAAGGAACAACTAGTTGGAGGGTTTTCGTGTTTTCTCGCGTTTGGTTACATCTTCGAACAAAACGAACGCATTATTCAGATTTACGGGATAAAACTGCGCTGGAATCAACATCTATCTCATTTTCTGAAATAAGTGTTTCAGCTTCCCTTTAACGGAGACGAAGAAAAAGGGAAAGCCCCTTTAAGCTCGTCTTGAGACCGAAGCAATAATAAAAAGAACATATTTGTCTTGCAATAGGGACAGTAAACTTTATACTGGTGACCAATGGTAATCAATTTATACTGGAGATCAATTAACCAAATTATAACGTTTTGTAATCAAGTTCTGGCTGATCTAAAGAGCTCTTTACCCATACGGGTCTCAGGGGAACTCTTGAACGTAAATTAAGTACCTCAGCTAAAACTCATTCTCATTTTTTCTAAATTAGCCCCGCTTATGTTAGTTTTTAGCAAAATGCGAGACGGACTGATTGATCTACACTGCATATCATTTTATATATGACTGCTTTAGTCCCGTGGATGCAGCACTGACGGAACCGGCAAAAATGTTCCTTCTCCCAGGCGGTTAGACGTTGCGTATAGTATAATAAAACATCTCTCGTGGAAATCAAGATGATCAGTGGTATTTGGCCAAAACATTCATTCTTGGAAATGGTGTAGTGCATGGAACTTAATTTTTGGTTTCCTTCAGATTCATATTTCTCGCAGACACTCTCGAACTGACAAACGCTGTCGTTATTTGTGAAGTGGCCTTCAGTTCTTTACTTGAATAAACTGCACTGCAAATGCACGTTATCTCGTTTGTTGCTTCCTTTTTTTCTCGTTTCTGCGTCGTAATTCGTAATAATTTACTGCGCAGTTTGATCAATTAAGGAATAGCCAACTATACCAATTCCAAGCACTGGTACCCTTCAGTTTTAGTTTTGCTCATGAAATTTGATGTTATTTGAGGGCCGGTAAAGTAAATTTGAGTTGGCGACCGTTTATTAACCCTAATCCTTCTAAACTTTGCAGGCCGAACTATCCGGAAATTTTCTTAACACAAGTGTGAGCGACCCTTCGCTGCCTATGAAAGAGGTCCAGCAATCAGCCAGGTCAACCTATGGCAGTGCCAGAAGCTTGGACTACATTTTTTTCCCAGATGAATGGGACCGACTAGTCAGATCAAATAGGGAATGGCCACAGCTCAGCCAACTACATGCAACATTTCCCTTCCCGTCACTACCTTCGTTCGCCGACACACCGTGTCCGTTTTGTTGACGTGTAATTCCCAAAACCTATGGCGGTGATATACCGTACAGCTGTTGCTTTTGTAACATGCCTACCTTTTTTCAGCACTACAGAGCAGGAGCGACGTATTTAAACCACGCTCCTTGATCGTATCCAGTTGTGTCTGTCAATTTGCGTGGGATTGTATCGACGTAATCCTTCAACACGTGTTTAAAGGTGAAGTAAAACCTTTGAAGCACGTATTAGTAGAGAAGGATCGCTTTATGTTTGATTTACGTGCATTTTTTACAATTGACTTTTTCAGGATGCTCAGTATCCAGTTATGATGCGCGTGTTTTTTGTGATATGATTATTTTACCTTTTGAAAAATACCACAGTACGAATGTAAACCCCTGAATTTCTCTACTTTATCTCCATGATGCGTCCCTGTTTGCTTGTTCCTTGAGTTCGTTCTGGTTGGGCTCCTGTATTGGTGAAGTATAAATAAAAAGAAAGGAACTAAAGAACATTTGATCTTGACTACTTACAGAAATTTCCCAGGCAGCATTCGACTACGAATGGCAGAGAACGGACTACGAGGAAAAGGGGGCGGAGCTCTCCTTCCAAGGAGCCGAATTGCAGTGGCAACCTTGGAAGATCGACCAGGAGGGGAGGACAGACGGCGGTGCGACTTTTGCACCCAATCTTATGGTGCCCACAGAAATAACAGCACCAGGTATGAAAATACGTAAATGGGACAATACTCATCCAGCTTTGCACCTTCTTAGAACACCCTTACGCAATAATGAACGGTCCCACACGGATAGAAAAACTTTTTGTAGGCTATGCTTTCCAGAAAGTGCAAAATCCTGAGGAGTCTGGTGTGGTACACAAAGTTTCTCCCACGTGGACACTTCTTTGAGGTTTAGTTAGCACCCTGCAACAAGCAGATCAGTATACCACAACAAAATACAAAGTGTTTTTTTCTTAGGAAAAGGGGGTGGGGGTGAATAAAGGAGTTGCATTCCAAAGTCCAAAAACGACAACTCAAATGAAAGTAAACAATCAAGCTGGGCTCTACAGAAAGAACATTCAGTCCGAGCACTCGAAGTTTCAATTTCTTACACCCTGTTAGATATTAGAGAAATGTACTGTGTTGAGCTGTTTATTTATTTTACTTTTTTTCTTTAATTTTGGTTGAGGGAGTAGCTGGCACGCATACTATAAATGATTTTTAACCGATGATATAGCCCGAAAAACTTCGCTGTTTCAAATGATGGAAAATGTTCTCACAACATTATTTGTGTCGCCGAAGTTTAGCTTTAGACTGGCAAATGTCCATACCAATGCCGATTTGAAACAGCGTTTTTCGCTGTTTCAAATCGCTCGTAAATTACTCGTTGTGTACCTTAGCAAATTTTCAATTTTCTAAAGTACAAAACGATTATTTTAAGAGCCTTTCGAAAGCAATTTTGGGCAATCTAGTAATCTGTGGGTGTGTGGAAGACCCTACCAGCGTTATTTAATACACAGTTGCGATCATTATAAATGTCAACTCGCTATCACCCAGCGCTCCGTACTCGCAGCGTTATGCAGCTGCAGTGTTGTTGGCTTACCGAAAAGAGTAACGAAATACGTTACTCGTTAGTTTCAGAATAAAGGAAAGCGTTACTGTCTACGTTACTTAAAAATGACGGGAATTCGTTACCGTTAGCGATAGAAAGTAAAGGACGTTACTTTTGCGGCATTTTTTATTTATAAATTGACAATAACCGCGTTTCTTTGTGTCTGTGTGTGTGTTTTTTGTTGTTGTATTTTTGGCGACTAGCGTTTTTTGACACTGGGATAACGGGGGCGGGCGTTGGGATTTTTTCTAAAGTGGAACATTTTGCGTGGGGAAAGGGCAGGAAATATTTTTTTTTTAAATATGTAGAATGAGTGCAATAATTAATGACTTGGATCACGTACTACGTTCCAGCTTAACTCCAGACGCAGCCGTTTGTTTATGATTGGTTCAGCGATGATAGAACACGTCCAGAGACACGGCGAACACCATGATGGTGCCCTTTTCACTCCTTCTGACTGGTACTATGAGCTTGTAGCGGCGGCTTCGTCTGGACTTAAGGTAAAACGAAGTATAGAAACGCGCAAAAAAATATGTGTAGTTTTTCCAGGTTTTCGGAAGATGTACCAAGCAACATAATTACGTTACCCCCCGTTACTCAAAATAAGTAACCTAAGTACATTACCCGTTACTGTCTTGGAAAAATAACGACTACATTATTACGGTACTGAAAAAGTAACGCCTTACCGGTAACGACGTTACTTGTAACACGTTAGCGCTAACACCGTCAGCGGCGACCGCGGCGGTTTTAGTTTTCTGCACTTGGTTAGCAGAACGTGCAAGCCACCACAGTTGCGGCACCATGGGGCTGCCAGAGTCGAGTCTTTAACGATCGCCTGTAGACACTTAGAAGCATCGCGATTGAACCTTCTTAACATCTGAAATGAATGAATACCTACCTTAAACCGCACAGCGTATAATGTAGGTATACAGGGCCATGTTCATCTAGGCACTCAAAATTCATGTTCAGAACTATAAAAACAGCTTTGACCTTTCTTGTTTTGTCGTGTCATCCCAACAGATTGGATCGAAGCATACCATAACGACCAAGTGGGTATCTTTGACCGTGACAGCCGCAGGGGTGACACCTCTCCCCAGACCAACTGGTCGTACCCACACAAACAGCAAACGCACCGAACACCGGACAAGCACCCGTGCCGCTTCTGTCCTCACTCAAGCTCTTCCGCAACGGCTGTCGCCACTCACGAGAGGACTCACACTGGCGAGAAGCACTTCAGTTGCGGTGTCTGCGAGAAAACGTTCTCGCGGAAGTCTTACTTGATAGCTCACGTTAGAATTCACACCGGAGAGAAGCCGTTCAAGTGCAGCACGTGCAGCAGGGCGTTTACTCAGAAAAGCGATTTGACGAATCATGTGAGGATTCACACCGGAGAGAAGCCGTACAGGTGCAACACGTGCAGCAGGGCGTTTACTCTAAAACGCACCTTGGCGGATCACGAAAGAATTCATACAGGAGAGAAGCCGTTCAAGTGCAACACATGTAGCAGGGCGTTCACCCAGAAAACAAACTTGGCGAATCATGAGAGGACTCACACCGGAGAGAAGCCGTATAGGTGCGAGATCTGCTGTAGAGCGTTTGCGGCTCATAGCAGTTTACACAGTCATAGGAGGGTACACCGCAAGTGATCGAAACCATCACGTGCGTCATAGCTGTGGAGGGGGTTTGAACGAAATACTCGAGCTCCTACGTGTGTTCATATCGTTTGGCGATAGACCTGCAGGGGTTCTGCTTGTGAGCAGTGTGTAGGTTTTGCATGGTTTAAAATATTTTAGCCTGTTATTTATCTTGTGATCACAAATAAAAATCTGAATTTACCTAAGAAGAAGCAAGGGGGTTGTTTTTTGTACAAAACAAACTACTTGAAGCATACTATATTTAATTAATTTAGTGTCCTTAATCACGTGCTCTACCGGTAGTCTCTGGATTGTATGTAGGTTCACATGTTGCTTTCAAGTCGGCCTACTAATAACCAAGAATATACAAAATAATAAATAACTAAGGTCTTACAATAGCAACAATCTTGAATAATGTAAAAGTTAAAAATGCATAAGAAGAACCGAGTACTGCCAACACAATTCTAAGATATGAAAATAGAATTATATTGAAATCTAATTAACGCACCAAGCTCGAAACTAATGCTTTGCGGATAGGACTGGAACAGAATATAGAACACTCGAAGTATTAGGAACGCAATGTCTTGTTTCCTATCTTATTTCTTAATTTTCTTCGTTCTTTTTTCTTATTGACCGGTTTGAGCTGCTGAATTCCAATGACATCATTCAATGTGCTTGCTACATGAAATACTTTTATGTATATATTTCTTGTATGATTTTGTTATTTTGTGTTGTTGTTGCTGTTTCTTTTTAGCACCTTGACGACGACGGCTACTTGTTTGGAATTTATCGGGTTTCACTTCTATTCGTCAGGCCTCTATTAACTCGAACTTACTCTTGTAGTAGATAGATCATATATATTCGTTTTACTAGAAGCATAATTCACTCTATTTTGTATATTCACGTGTGTAAACCTTGTATAGGCATAATCCATCTATATATGTCTTATTCTACTCTGACTGAACAGTGGTTGTCAACATTGTCTGACGCGCCAGGAATTGCTGCCGGTGGAGTTGTATTTCCAACTGTATAGAATATTTGTTCTGACATATGCAGTGTGTTTCCGGACACGCGGGCAAATTCGGTTCTGCAAAAACTACGCATCGCTTAAAAAAAAAAAGGTTAATGCCGTAGTGGTCTGTTTCAAAGGAAAATCGTTAGTGTTCAATATAATTGGATAATTATTACATTTTGAGTACTTAAATTCCTAATTTATAGTTTTAAAGACATGGTTTCAATTAGAATTTTGCTCGTCATCATCGAGAACTACAAAATACACCCACACTACAATGGTATAAGGCACGCGCAGCATTTCAAGGCGTTCCGAAAAAATGCTCAATTTTGACGCGTTCCTGGCTTTCGGCTTCTTATCGGAGCGCATCTCGGCGCGGGCAATCTCGCCCCCCCCCTCCCCCCGTATCTAAAGCGCGCAACGTGCGTGTGCAACCACGCACCGCACGTAGAGGTGTGCCTTCAATCTGGAACCGATGTCAGAAAGGGAAACCTCATGTGACAGCCCGGAGGCTTTCTTACGTGCGATGCGTGGCGGTGCACGCACGTTGCGCGTCTTAGACCCGGGGAGCGGGAGTGTCCGCGCGGAGATGCGCTCCCATAAGAAACCGAAACAAAGACACGCATTCAAACGGAGTATTTCTCCACAACGCCGTAAAATGGTGCGCGTGCCTCATACCATTGTAACATGGGTGTATTTAGTAGCTTTCGATGACGCTCAGCAAGATTTTATTTGAAACCATGCCTTTAAAATCAAATATTAGCGATTTATTCCGTCAAAATTACTTACCCAATTATATTGAACGCTAAAAATTTTCCTTGATGGCAGGTGCAAAGGGCATAAGCTGGCAGAGTGGTAGAAGCTACGAGCACGAGCATGCCCGTGCTCCCAGCTATACCCACGCTGAGGGCGTGGTCAGGCGATGAAAGGGAAGTGGTTGACTGGTCCGGCCAACCGGTAGTTTCCAGCGCACTGTCAGCTTCAAGGAGCCGTGCAACACTATCAGGTGAAGGGCTTTCTGGCACCAGTGGGACCCAAGCACCAGTGGGCCCGTTACAGAAAATAAGTAACGAAATACCGTCAATCATTAGATCGTCAAAAATTAATGGGTTAATGAGATTAGTTTCCGCCCTACGAACGTAATGATATACCGTTACCATTACTTTCAAGACCTAACGAACGTTCAGTATTATTTGGCAGCGAAAAGCAGAGGATATGAACTTAGACAACAGTTAATAGTAAAATATTAATAATGTTTTTCATTCCTTTGAAAAAACACTTACAGTAACTGGCCCACAAAAGCAAAGAAGATTGCTTGTCCGTGGGACCAGTCAGTTCAGGTTCTACAGAGTAATTTCATTGTATGTTATTAGTTTATAAAATGTGTAGCATATATATTTTCGTTGAAAACTGATTGTATTGACGGTGCTCTTGTTTTTTCTTCTTTCCTTTTTGTTTGTAAATAATTTAGTAATTTTTTGCACGACCTTAAGTTGTAAGCAATAAACTGCGATTGCATAAAACACTGGTTTGAACAAGTAAGTCACCACGTTTCGACAAATTTTTCCCCCATCTGAACGGATATCACACTGGGGGTACCTGAAACATTATACCCCTTTTTCGTGGTAACGTTACTTTCAAAACCTAACGAACGCTACTTTTGCGTTTATTCGAATTGCAGTAATATTCGGCAACGAAACGCAGAGGATATGAAATTGGACAACAGTCCAGCTTCTACAGACCAATTTCATTGTGTGTTATTAGTTTATCAAATATGTAGCATATATATTCTTGTTTTGTTTTGAAAAATAATTGTATGAACTGTGCTCTTTTTTTTTCGTTTTTTCGTAAATATTTTTGTTAGTTTTTGCACGACCGCAAGGTCTAAGCAATAAACTTCGATTCAATAAAACCCTGGTTTGAACGTGCAAGTCACCACGTGGCCACAAATGTTTCCCCCATCTGAACGGATTGACGTTTGTGACTACGGGGGACGCAAACTTGATCCTGAGATTAAATTAAAAATCACTGAGCGAAGCCGAAATTGCCTTCACGACCATGACGGACGTACAACTTCGGCTTCGATGCCCGGTCGGGCGCCGTTGTAGTTGTCGATTAAACGAGCGGCGGTGAAATGTCGATGAAACATGCGTCAATAAAAAGTTGTCGATGAAAGGATACGGAACACGCATTGGCAACTCACAACGCTCCAAGTGAGAAATGCCGAGTTACCTTCGGATCTGAAAAGGCCAAGGCCGTGCGCTGTCGTCTCGTGGACACATGAATGTACGAATCAACTCAGGCTTAACACGCGTCCGTGCTGCCTCACGGGCAGTACATCAGAATGACCCCACAATTTCCTGCGCCGTGCGGGGTCACGTGGGGTCTGAGCGATGCATTTAAGAAATTTCCGGAAGGGACGATTCGTAACCAAGCGAGATGCCTGCTTGTTTTTCATGCTTTGACATAAATTATGTATCCTCTGGGGTTACGAGTCGAAGGAGTCACTTGTCTAATCCGAAGGTAGTGAGGGCGGAAGAGAATCAGTGTAACGTTGTGAAGCGGTGAGTCTCACACGAGCAACGTTGCAACAAATTACGAGCGTGTTTAAAGGCGCCCACCTCAACCGTATCACAACATGCTATATGATGGGTGGCTGGGTTGCCACACCAACTAGCGGGCTCTGCCGTTACACCCCCCTTACCTTAGGGTAGGGCTGAAACAATAGTCACGGCGTTTGCCGAAAAGCAACACGGCAGCTTCTGATGCGGACGCCGAATGCGCTGTAGTGTCCTTCTAGCAGACTCCAACGGCGGCACAGTCGCTCGCACTGGGGTGGAGATGCTGGGTCCACTACCAGCAGGCTCGTTTGGGAATGAGAATGTGTGAAGATGGACCTCTTACTCGCCTGGATCATCCCTTTCCTCTTCTGTGTTGAAGTCCTTGGGGTTAGGAGGGAGGTGTCTTCTGTTTCGTTGTAGCGTTCTGCCGCTATTAGTGATTACCCGATAGGATCTAGGCGCCACCCAGCCTTGGACTTTTAAAGCGCAGCTCTTAGGCTGCGCTGGTTTCCGTGTTTCGCGGCGTCGGCGTCGGCGTAACCACGCTAAATTAACCGGGAAAATTGACGTCACGTGACCTTAATATCAATTGAATTCCCCGCTAAATTTAGCGGGGAATTGACTTACTTTTGAGGTCACGTGACGTCAATTTTGCCTCTTAGCGGAGAAAGCGAATTTGTTCATAGGTGACGTGGCACCAAGTCATGTGACGTCATTTTCCCGGCGCTAAATTTAGCGGGGAAAATAAATTGGTGCTGAGGTCACGTGGCGTCAATATTTCAGCTAAATTTAGCGGAAACACTGTGGGAGGGGGGAGGTTATGGAGGAGAAGGAGGAAGGGAGGGTGCGGAGGGGGGGATGGGAGGGTACGCAGGAGGACAGGACGAGGATGGGAGGATACAGAGGAGGAGGAGGGAAAGGTACGAAGTATTAGGAGAAGGGGAGGAAGCGGAGGGGAGGAGGAAGAGGAGGAAAGTAGGAAGAGGGGAGGAGAAGGGGAGGAGAGGGAGGAGGAGGGACATACCCTCCCGTTCTCCTCCCCAAGACCTGCGCTCTAACATCGCGTTACAGAGATTTGTTAACATCTTCATTTTTTCATTATCCTTTTAACGATTTGTACGCCTTTCTGGGCTTTACTGTAAAAAGAGTTCTGTAAAAAATAGCAGAAGATATGAAAATACAGGGTGAGCTCCAAAACGAATTCTGAAGAGATAGACGACTCTAAGATAACTTGATCGCCGCCACACAATGTATAGAAATCTCAATGAAGAACCGAGCTCTATGGTAAGTTTTTATAGACATCAAGGAAGCGTACGATAATGTAAGCCAGGAAAAATTCTGGGGTCAGTTGAGAGAATATAACCTTGGTGCAAATTTGGTTAGGTTTCTTCATCAGGTGTTGGCAGACAATAAGGCAGTTACAACATGGGAAGCAGAAACTACACAACCCGCAGCAATAAAAAGAGGGCTCAGGCAGGGCTGTCCACTGTCACCTCTTCTCTTCATGATACATCTCAGTGATATGGAAAATAAATTAAAGCAGAGCAACTTAGCTTCTGATGTGAGTTATATGAAAGGAGGGAGAAATTTAATACAGGTAATGCCAGGACTGATGTATGCAGACGACGTAGTACTCATGGCCGATATTCAATATACATTACAGGAACTACCTGGAATATGTGGAGAGTAAAGGGACACCTTGGGCATGAGTTTCAGTAGTGACAAGTGTGGAGTAATGGTGTTCAATGACGAGAAGAAGGAACCCCTGAGGATACAAGACATTGTAACAAACCATGTAGGAAAATACAAATACCTGGGAGTCTCGCTCAGTGAGGGAGGGAAATATCTAGAGGAACATGAGGAGAATATAAATAGAAAAGAAAAAAGAAATTTATATGTTATGAGATGAACGCACTATGGAACTACATATAATAGATATAAAGTGGTCAGGGGTATATGGAACGGAGTGATGGTACCAGGACAGTGTTTTGGCAATGGGGTAGTGTGCATGAAATCAGAGGTTCAGTCAGGATTAGAGGTTCGACAAAGAAGCGGAGGCAGATTGGCACTGGGAGGAGCCCACGGAACGACACCAAATGAGGGAGTATACAGGGGGACATGGACTGGTCGTCTTTTGAGAGTAGGGAGGCAATTAGTAAGTTGAACTTTTAACAAAGGTCGACCGAAATGGTTGTGGGCACGGAAGGTATTGAAGTGTTTATACATGAAAAGTTTGAACACAAAATGGACAGACCGAACCCGAAAGCTTACATTTAACTACCTACACACTAGTGAAGGGGCTGAGCAGACTACTCCAGTAAAGAAGGGAGTGAAAGAGGGAGAAAGAAAATGTGGGAGGTAAGAATACACGAAAAATCAGCTCCAAGAATTTGCAGGTCACGAAAGCAGGACATAAAAAACGAGATAATGTGTTTGACAATTCACTGGGAATTTCTTTGCAGTTCGAGGCCTGAACGTTAGTGTTGAGGACAAGGACGTTTAGGCCTAATTTCAGGAGACGGGCACATGATGTGCCGCCTGCTATAATGAGGGCGAGACGCTAGGGAACTTGGTTTTGAAGTGCGCGGGGCATCGCCCTGCCCTTACTGAAGGAATAACGGATTTGGCCGGGGCTCTGGGTTTTGCTGGCGAAGATGAAATGACGGAAGAGAAAAGAGGGGTTACAGTCACACAGAGGTGATTTAAAGATTGGTGGAAATTATCAAGGGAAACTTGAATGATGCACAACTAACTAGCACAGCTGGGGACAGGCGGAAAAGAGGAAAATTGGGTCTCCCTCTCGCGTAGCTACGGCCCCAAGTCTGAACCCTGTCTCCCAGTGGGTCACGGTGCTAGAGCGACGCCGACCAAGGTTTGACCACAGGAAAATTTGCGACTTTTTCCCCGCGGGGAGGGGGGGGGGGGGGAGAGGCGGGGGTGTTGTTCTTTGTTGTTTTTTTTTGCGGATCCCCCGATGGTCATCCTGGTGATATCCTACACTGCCTGGTGATAGTGAGGGGGAGAGAATCGGTCTTAGAAGGGCGGGAGGTATCATTTGTTCGTATTGCTATACTTAGGCTAGGTGGCGCAAGCTACCGCCCGTTACAAAGGCTATAGCCATTAACATCCATCCACCCAGAAATCGTCTAGCAGCTGACCTGTCAGGAAATTTCTATAAATCTCCGTTTTCTGTTTTTGATTTTTTTGTTATTTAACATACATTTTCAGTTTCTCATTAACATACATTTATGTAAATTCACAAGTTCTGTTAAACCAATCACAGATAAATTCCAGCACAAAAATTTTGTAAAATAACAATTTCCGTTAAATCAATTGTACAGGAAAAAATGAGGCAAGATAATTTCTGCAATATTACAAGTTTCATGGAAGCAATAGATTATATGCTAAATGTAGAGCGCCATTTAGTAGCGCTCCGAGTGCTATGTCCGCCATCTTGGTAGCGGCGAGAAAACGAAACCAGTGACCCGACCGGCAAAGACCCGACGTAAACAAGCGACCGCGCTTCGTGCGAGAGATGCGATGCCAATTCGTTGCTGCGTTTCACTGGGGATACAGTGATAAACCTTCGATTCGTGCGTGTCGTGAACGCGAACGTGTGCTATTTTTTCTTATTTTTATTTGTTACTGAGCGTTTGACAAAAACAATCGGTGACAGCGCAAAGAAACATGCGGACGTTATCGCGCGGCGTGAAGCCATTTAGAACTATTGAACTGGGCCCAAACTTTTCACGAAGTTCTACCAAATTTCTTCCTAAAGTTTTGGTTTGTTTTTCTTTTATGCGCGTTCTACTGTCGGCCTGCGTTTTTCTTGATGCGCGAGCAGCTAGCACAATGCATGCGGACGAGACCATCCCTACCGAAAAATCCGGTATAACTTTTCCCTAATCGGATTATGGAACCGGAAATTTGTTTCTGGAAACCCGAAATCCGGATTGCAGACAAAGGAATAATTTTTGAAAACCTAAATTCCAGATAGAATCTAGATAGAATCCAGATAGAATCCAGATAGATTTCCGGTTCCATAATCCGGATAGCGAAAAGTTATACCGGATTTTTCGGTAGGGATGGCTGTTAAGCGAGGCAAAAGAGTACAGTTTTATTAATCTCCGCCACAAACCATATTTCAGGATGCGTATGGTTAACAGTGAACAACAAAAGCTGAAAACACCAGAGAGCCCTCATTTTGTTGTCATATATATAAAAAAGAATGCAGGAATTACTTTGAAAAGCCAGTAAGCCATCTCAGTTGCTTTGCAGCGATTTCTATACACTTGATTTGGCGTCGGTAAAGGAGGTTGTAAAACACATCTGAAACTAAACAGGAGAGTTTGTTGATAAAATATACTTTAATATTCAAAGCGCGGTCATGTAGAATAGAAAACACAACAGACACGGACAACGTGTCTGTTTGCTCAACACTCACAGAGACGGGATTTTGTTGCCTTTTTTGTCGAACGCCACGTTCGACTACATCGAACGTGGAGTTCGACTTCGGTTCATGGCAGTGGCTAAAACTTCGATGTCGGCGGCGGTGAAAACTTACGTTGCGGACGTCGACTCGAGCAACACGGGCGGTGCCAACTTCATTTCACAATCTCCAATTCTTTTTTGCAGCCGAGGTAAAATTTTTGTTTAGTACAAAGAACCTTCGGGGGGTAGTTTCGAGAAAGTCAAAGCAGTTATTCTGCCGGGGTTGAACAAATCTTCACTAATAGCGCAACATCCGTTAACTGTGCTTTAGGTCAATGCTATCTGAAACAAATTTAAGCTCTTTTGAACGCCTGAAAAATATTGCCCGCGGCACAGTTTCTTTTAGAACAACACAAAGCTTTCCACACCAAATAATTTTCGCCAGTAACGACAAAAAAACAACAAAAAACTTTGAGTTGCATGTATTGTCGTGGAGCAGTTATCGCTAAACAGTACGACTTCATGCGTATTCGCGTTGATAAAATATTTGAAATGTCCTCAGAGATGAAAAGCATGACGGCCTAGTCCCTTGTACACGTTGGGTGATCGGAAGACAGAAAACAATACCGTTTCCGAACCGACCTTCGTGGCAAAGTGTCTATGCCCTGGAAATGCTGAGAAATCGAAACTCAAGATACTTGACGCTACAATAATGGCGGCGAGCACAGTGCTGCCAGACCACCAAGCGGTTTCGCATATCGTCTATTACTGTGAAAGCCCGAGAGCAGATATTTCCTGTTTTGGTTACGTAATTTTACATTTTCTTCGTTTCTCTGTTTTACAATTCTCAGATGCAATATTCGAAGATGAAACCGGGCATAGGCAAAGTATGACCTCCCTGCTGATACATTTCCACGTGACATCTGTGCTACTAGGCATCAGAGCTATAAGCACGTATGGTAGAAAACGTAATTAGGTGTATTTTAATACATTTGCTACTATGTACGCGTTACTACTTAGGTGCCTATGTACAGGGTGCCACAAAAAAAAAAACTTTACACAGTTTTTTTTCACCGCAAAATTAAACTAGGCATCGCCGAACGCTCATTCTCCGCCCGAAGGTAGCGCTAGAGGTCATAACCAGATGCCAAAGTTTAAGCCCGATCCGATTCCTTACTCAAAGGTTATAAGTGATTTCCTGAAAATTTCAATGGGAAAATGGAGCTCATTTTTGCCCGTTTTCGGTTTCTGGTGCCTTAAAGCCCCATGTATTTGAAAACTCCGTCGGCCGCCATTTTCCTATTGAAATTTTCAGAAAATCAATTATAACTTTTGATTAAGGTATCGAATCGGGCTGAAACTTTGGCATCTGGTTGTGACCTCTAGCGCTACCTTTGGGCGGAGAATGAGCGTTCGACGATGCCTACTTTATTCTTGCGGTAAAAAAAAAAAAACTGTATTTTTTTTGTGACACCCAATACAGTTATTGCGCGTAGAAATATACCGGGTAATTTTTTTTTCCTAATTCGAACAGATTTATTACAGAAAATCCAAAAAAGATGCACTTTTGCGGTTTGTGCAGGTGAGTTATACTGCCTTGGGGACATTACGTGGGTGGCTAGTTTTTGCGATAACTCAGTTAATTATTAAAATTCGTTAATTATTCATTTAATTAGTGATAATAAACATATGGTTTCAATTAAAAATTTAGAGAGCGTCATCGAGAACCACTAGATCAACACTTTTTAGTTCACTTAAAGGACAACCCCGGCCAAAATTCAAAATGAAATAAATTTCTTGTATCGCTGTAGTGACACAAAATACGACCCCAGCCAAAATATTACGTCAGGGGACGCCGCATTCTCAACTAATGCCGATAATAAAAATGCGACCCACCGCGAGCCGCTGCTCCTTAGCGGTCGGCCAGCGGGTTGCCGATCGCTAAAGCAACATTGGGCCGTGACGTCAGTATCGTTCTCTTTTTTTCCTCTTGTCCGGGCGTTGCGCGGAGTGCGCTTCTTTGCCGCTACTTCGGCTTGTGATTGGCGTGTTTAGCCACTGCTTTTATCTGTACCCCGTGTAGCTTCGGTATAGCCTTTTGTTTATTTGCTTGTGAGGACTCCAAGCCACGTTTTAGCGAGCAACTCGGTGCGCCCAAGACTGCCCAGCTGTTCCTCAAAATATGCCGAGTACAACTTGCAGCGCTCTGGGCTGCTCAAACAACCCGCTGCGCAACCCGGGGGTGCTTTTTCACAAGTTTCCAACGGACCGGAAATTGGAGAAAGTGTGGGTGAACGCTGTTCGACGAGTGGATTTTGGAAAGCCTTGGAACGCCGACCCCCACATCGAAGCTCCGCTCCGATCATTATTCGCCGGAGAGTTACGAACGAAACCTATGGGTGTTGGTTGCTTGTGGCTTGTCAGCGAAGAGCTCGAGGCTTAAAAAGGATGCCGTGCCGTCGCTTCTTTGCCCACCGTCCGCCCAGTACTGTACGCCACTGGCAGCGCGGCGTACAGCAACGCTGCTCCATCCACGGAGCCCCGATGACAATTTAGGTCTAGCGACAAGTACGGCATAGCGCACGCACGGCGGCGGCCGCCGAGCACGGCACCGAACGAGTTCACGGGTTTTCCAGTCGCTAGCTTTTGGGTATACGCACTAGCTCTTGCTAGATATGCTGGATAACTACCACGTATACAGAATAATACAAAATCAGCTTACTATCTATATTTAGACGGCTAGCGCAACAGAGGTAGGTGACGCTCGGCCTGCGTACCCGTTGAACGAGAACGATCCTGACGTCACGTCCACATAGCGGCTGATGTACAGTGTTGCCGGGACCTCGAGCGGCTAGTTTCGGTTTTGTTGGCCGCGCCCCAAACAAAACTTTGAGGCGTAGATATCTTTAAAACTACGCACAATAACGAGAAAAAAAATTACACGGTGTAATTCAGGGACATTGACTGCGCTAAAAACAGTCATAATCCCAAAATCGAAAGTATGGACCGGAGTTGCCCTTTAAAGCTCGTGGAAAACTCGGGGCGCGCTAAAGTTACCACTCGTGAAGCAGACGCTAAGCTAGCAGTTGCGGAAAGCGATAATGATCTAATTATCTGCGTTCCGCCAGCGGGGGACTGATTATTAATTTGGACCACCTGGGGCTCTTTTGACGTGCAACTGAAAGCTCGGTTACACGAAGCTTACACCGCAATAGACCCCTTTCGAAAGTCCCGAGCCGGTTATTAGAAGGTCGTTACTACTGTACTATGACGGACCATCTCACGTCGTCAAACATCCAAGTCATTCCATAAGATAGCGAACGTCGGAGCGCGACCAACGCTAGCAGCCCACGAACCAATCAAACAGCGTCTAATTTGCAACGTCACTGCGTTTATCACCACTTTCTTTTTTTCTCTGGGTGTGTTTTTGCCTTCTAATTCAACCAAACGCATAAAATGTACAATGCCTTTGCGGTCTTAGTCCGCCATTCTGCAGGGATTCCACAGTTGCCAACAGATTGCAGTTTTTCGAAAGGGGTCTATGAGCCTCCGTCAAATAGATTTGACCAAGAGTTGCGCGAAGCCACCTCTGTCGTGATGCATTCTGGTACCTGTAGTTCTCACCAGCTCTCCTGCCGTGTCAGCGTGCGCTGTATGCTCGGCATTTGGACGTTTTCGGGTTAGCGAGAGACTTTTAATACGTTGTCTGCTCACGGTTTTCAGTGATTCGCTTCCCCTGTTGTGTGCCAGGCTGCTACAATAACAACACCAGACAAAAAGGCGTAGGATATTTTATATCTTTCCGAAAAAGGGAAGACTCCGACAAGATTGGCTAAGCGTAAACATTGCAGGACAGAACGGAATATAAGAGAGCGTAATTATATTAATGCGTTAGCATTAGTACCCACATGACGGGGAAAAGCAGGCGGCGTTCGTCTGTGGACAAAACAGAGGAAGGGGAATCGCACCGCGTAAAGAGGAGGAGAATAGAGAAGGAGAAAGGCGAGAGGAAGGCTACGTCACGAGGCGGAAGCCAATGCGCGCGTGGATGCTGCGGCGAGTCTGACCTTGCAGGTGTGCGGAGCGCGTATGACTTGGTTTGTGCTACAAAACGGAGTGCGAACCAAGTGCTAGCGTCGGTTCAAGAAGGCGGCAACAAAAATTAAAGGAATATCCATTGGTGGAATTTAAAAAAATGCGTTAGCATGACCCTTGGAAAACGCCTCGCACGCCCCCCCTTCCCCCCCCCCCCACACACACACACACGCACATACACACACACTTTAAGAAATGTGAACCCTGACCCCGTAATGGAGCAAAATTGAGGCAGCAAAAAATATAGAAAGCCAAAACGGAAAAGTTAAGGGGTCAGCGTTAGCGTTTCACTAAAGGGGGACGTGTTTGGTGTTTCCCAAGTGTCACGCCAATGCATTCCCTAAGGATCGACCAATTGATGTTCGTGTAATTTTTATTTTGCGATTTACTTCATGATTTATGTCTACCACATTTCACCTTAGCTAGAGGGTCTAAGGTTGCAGGGCACGAGATATAGAAGGGCACGTTGAAGTGTTCCATGCTATGTACGTCCCACCCAGGCGTCTTACCTGCTTAGATTTCTTGTTTTTTTTTTAATGAAGGTTTTAATATATCATTGTTATTTCTTTGGAGTACAAAACATTTTACTGCGGAGAATATGTGATTGATGCGGTATAATACGAAATGAGGACGAACAAAAATAGGAGACTGGACACTGCGCAGCCTGAGAGAAGCGTTCAAAGCAGGGTAAACTAATAACAAACCTGCGCCGTGTGTGGTTTCCCCTGTTACTTGTCCTTCGTTGTTTGGTGCATTGCCCCTGATAAGCGAAATCAGACCGTGATAGCCATCTTCCCTGATACGTGGTTGCCATTTTAGCTTAGTAACCGGCACCGTATAGAACAATTATAACAATAATTCTCCCATATGGCAGATTTGATATTTGATGGTTCAACCAGGCATCGGCAAATGATGGCCTTTATGCATATATACTTCTACGCAACATTTCTGCACTATCGGGGGAAAATGAAATACGAACAGAGGAACGTGTGGCTCTCGGTACAAATTGCGCCGCCTGGAAGAGAGCTTAGGGCTGAGTCTCTGTGGCCTACTCCGATGTGTATACGCCCCTCGCCCGGCGCTTCCCAAGCTTCGGCATTCCGACTCCTGGTGCGCTCAAAGCTATCACCGCCATCGTTGGTCGCTCGACGCGTGCGGCGCGAGGAAGTTGCGTAAGCGAAAAGGAGGAAACGGTGCGGGCGCGCTCAGCCTGCGCGCACGGAAGCTTCTACAAACGGCGAGCTTCCTTGTGCCGCATGCGTGAGCGAGCAACGATAGCGGTGATAGCTTTCAGCGCACCGAGAGCCGCAATGCCGAAGCTTGGGAAGCGCCGGGCGAGGCATTTATACTCATCGGAGTAGGCCACACACCCTCGCACCTAGGCTCACTTCCAGGCGGCACAGCCTGTACCGAGAGCCACGGACTCCTCTGTTCGTATTGCATTTTTCCCCGATGCTACATAGGCATCTATGCGGTAAAGTGTACATAATAGCAAATGTATTAAAATACACATAAATACCTTTGCTACTATACATGCTTCGCTAGCTCTGATGCCCAGTAGCACAGATGTCGCGTGGCAATATATCAGCAGTGAGATCATATTTTGCCTATGCCCTGTTTCATCTTTGAATATTGCATCTAGAAATTGTAAAAGAAAGAAACAAGAGAAAATGTAAACTTTTGTAAGTAAAACAGAGGATATCTGCTTTTGGGGTTTCACAATACTTGCTTCCATCGGATAATTTATTGCAGAAATTATCTTCCCTCGCATGTTTCTTTACTTGATTTAACGGAATTTTCTATTTTGCATACTTATTTCGTGCTGGGATTTTTTTGTGATTGGTTTAACAGAACTTGTGATTTCACATAATTTTTCTGCGCTGGGCTTTTTTTGAAATTGCTTTCACAAAACTTGTGATTTTACATAAATTGTCTTTTAGTGCAAAACAGAAAATGAATGTTAAATAACAAAAAAAAATTTAAAGGAGAAAACAGCTTTAAGGAAATTGTCTAGCAGGACAGCTGCCAGACGATTTCTGTATTTTTATACATTTTTTTACAGCGTAGCCGAGGAAGGCGTACAAATCGTTAAAAGGATAATCAAAAATTCGAGACCGGGTGGCGCCTAGATTCTATCGGGTCTGAGAGCGGCAGAACGCTACGAAGGAACAGAGGGCACCTCCTTCCTACCCCCGAGGACTTCAACACAGAAGAGGAAAGGGATGATCCAGATCAGAAAGAGGTCCATCTCCACACATCCTAATTCCCAAATGAGCCTACAGGAATGGACCCAGCATCTCCACCCCAGTGGGAGTGACTGTGCCGCCGTTGGACTCTGCTAGAGGGACACTACAGCGCATTCGGCGTCCGCATCAGAAGCTGGCGTGTGACGAAGGTTTTTAGCAACAGCCGTGACTATTGTTTCAGCCTTACCCTAAGATAAGGTTAGGGGGGATGTAACGGAAGAGCCTACTGGTCGGTGTGGCAACCCGGGCACCAATCATATAGCAGGTTGGAATACGGTCCTGGTGGGGAGCCATTGAATACGTTCGTTGTTCGTTGGAACGTTACTCGTCTGAGCCTCACCGTTTCGCGTTGTACACTGATCCTTTTCCGCCCTCACAACCTCCGGATTAGACAAGTGACTGCTTCAACTCGTAACCCCAGATGATGCATTATTTATTTCAAAGCAAGAAAGACAAGCAGGCATCTCGCTCCGCTACGAATAGACCCTTCAGGAAATTCCTAAAATGCATCACTCAGACCCCACGTGACCCCGCATGGCGCAGGGAATTGTGGCGACATTCTGGTGTACAGCCCGTGTGACAGCACGAATCTGTGTTCAGCCTGAGTCGATTAGTTCCTTCGTGTGTCCACAAGACGACCACGCTCGGCTTTGACGATTAGAGATCCAAAGGTAAGTCTGTATTTCTCACTTAGAGCATTGTGAGTTGCCAATGCTTGTTTCGTATCACTTCATTGACAACTTTTCATCGACCCACGATTCATCGACAACATTTCCCCGCCCCTCGTTTCATCGACAACTGCTACGGCGCCCGATTGGGTGTCGGAGGCATAGCCGTGCGCCCGTCATGCATCGTGAAGGCAACTTCGGCTTCGCTCAGGGAGTTTTAATTTAATCTCAGGCTCGAGTTGACGCCCCACCTAGTCGGAACCGCCGATCGTTAAGTAAACTTGGCTTTGCAATTGGGAGAATGCGCCACCGTCACGTTGATGAGGCTCGTGAAGCCCTCTTCGCAAGTTGGCGACATAAATGCCGCCAAAAAGTCGATATCTAAGGCTCTGTCGTGAAAAAGACGCTGTCGATGAAACGATCTGACGACACCGACAAGACGGACGGCGCTTTTGAAAAACACGGATCGCTACTAGATTACGGATATAGAGCTCGCACAAACTCACCCCCTTGAACGCCAACTACCATCGACTTATGATCGTTTCGTTGTCCCTGCTTCGAGTGACTTGTAAGAGACACTCGCCGTCGAGAGCACAGACCTGAGCCGCAAGCGTAGCCCGTCCCAGAGTGCGAACATCGAACACCCGTAATTCCCGAACAAGCGCACCAGACGCGCGTTTTTTTAGAAGGGTATTTTGTTACATTGATTTCTTTTATATGTTTTACGAGCCTGTTTAGTCCTTTTTTCATTATTTAGGTCAACTAAAGTCTCGCGGGAACGAGGCCAGAATGCTCTGTTCACGTTGCGGATTATATAACAGACCTGTTGCAAAGCGTACAGCGCCACGACGGCAGGGAATTTCGGGAACCCTCGGTACAGATCACGCGCTTTCTCGTTGGGCCTCCGCGACTGCGCGCGCGTCCCGGCAGCTACCACCAGCAGCCGTTGCAGCCATTCGCCATACCCCCATCCGTCGAGTCGTGCGTCGTTGGCGACGTACCGTATCTGTGGCAGCGAAAGGCATCGCAACAGGTGAACTTATTCGAATACGTTATTCGTCGTAACTTTCCTTCACCTATTGAAGTGCCACCGAATCCACTTATTTTGCACCGCAACCGTGGCAGGTTTGGACGAGGTTCGACAAAGCGTTGGTGCAGAAGACGACAGAGCCGGTACAAAGGAGAGGGATGAGAAAGGGGCAGCCGTTGGCTTGTCGCTAGACAGACTCGGCTCTCGGGTGCTCAAACGTTGTTGCCGTGGTAACCTGGGCTGCGCCTTCTCGCTTATTCCACGTGGTGGCTGAAGGAGAGACGTGTGGAGGGGCGTACCGTGGACTCCCATTATTCGTCGCGCGGCACGCGCGGGCTTTTGGGATTTTTGAAAAGGGTCTATTGCAGTGACTCAAACCGTAACCATAGCCGAAGCCGAAAACCGTCTAGAAATGATTTTTTTTCCAGAAACCGGAAACGGAACGAAACTGTTATTTGAATTCATTAAAACCTTAACCATAACCGTATCCGTAAATTATTTACCGGTAACCGATATTAACCGATATTAACTGAAAAATAAAAAAAAATATATATTTGTTTTTCTCAAAAATGACCTCGAGGAGAGATCTTGAAATGTCGTGGCCATTTGAGAGAGTTATCATCAGCGAAAGGTGCATATTGTAATACATTTCCGTTCAATCTAAATTTAGGATTAAGAGTACTTAGTTGGAATCAGTGGTCGACCTTATAATGAATGAAAAGTCTATTTCTTAATGTACCACACTCCTAAACTCGCTACATGTATTAAGCAAGTGTGCCCTTCAGGGTATTAGCTAAGAAGTTAGAGTTCTCAGCATGTCCATCCAACTCGGTTCTTTCAAAACCACTGATGTGTTTTGACCTGCAGTAGCCAGTATGAAGAAACGAGGTAAATTGAGTACTATGCAGAGCTGGCGGAAAACAAAACCTGTTATTTATTTCGTCTGTGACTGTTGTTCGTCCGTTTAGTATTTGTCGGTTTGTAGCTATAAACTCCACCAGCGACGTATGGCCTTGGTTTTCTACAGGAAAGATAGTCCTCGTTCCTGCAGCTCCGCCTCCAAATCCCGGAGAAAAATGGCGCTACTATAAAAATGCACAATTATTCTGGCGTCAATCGTACAGCGAGAAACATGCGCTTCAATAACCACATGCATTTGCTTGGAAATAGCAAACATGACGTAGGTGTAACAGCGCATTACAACGGAGACTTGTGAAAGGAACGAACAACACAGGACATATTTTTACAGCTCTCTGTGTTGTTCGTTCCTCTCCTAAGCATTCCTTGTTTTGTTCTATTGCATTTACATTATGTTTGACATTCAGCGACTAGCCCAGCTCGCAAATTTATCCCTTTATTCCGCTTAGCAGTATTTTACTAGGGGAGGGCTATATGTCCTGCTCCTTCATTCAGTATGGCCGATATCTTAGGTTGCAACAATCTATAGTGCCGTGAAGGTGCAAGTGGTTCTTCCATAACCCGGGGAGGAACTTTTTGAGGGTTGTTTACATACGCTGCCGAACAACAAAGTAGCAATGTTGATTTTTATTTTTATTATATAGAATGCAATGATCCCCGAGTAGCGGAGGAAACCTATGGGCTTGGCTATCAAAATAAGTAATGCAATTAAAGGTATTGAACAAGTGTTGGAGCTAGAAGTGTGTGCAACCTTTGACCAATTACAGATGTACTAAGACGTTTTTGAGTTATTGTTATTGTGAATGTCCCGTTGTTAGATATCTGGGACTACATTAAACCGATAATTTTAAAACGGCTATCTAGCATTTCTATAAAACAAATCACTTGAGAAACCTTAAAAAAACGGTTTTTAGGAACGTGTAACCGGTAACCTAAAGCGTAAAAATTAAAAGCGTAAAAAACCAAAACGAAACCGATATCAACATGAAACGGTAACCGTAACCGTAACCGAAAAGAAATATTATTCGGTTTGAGTCCCAGTAAAATGGTCCCTCAGAGATAATCCCCAAAACTACACGAAAACACACACAATAAAAAGAAAACCACTCAATTTCTTTTCTTCCCGCGATTTGTTGCTTTTCTTGCTAAAAGCGTTCGACGTAAGGGGATGTCATTACTCTGTGTCTCAATCGCGGTTCTTGCATTCCGGCTTCGTGCCCTTCCATTTTTTCTTAAAGGTTAATGTTGGTTCTTTAGCACACTGGCGTTGAATCACGTTTCGCGGAAAGTTGGAACTTTGGGACACACTTCCTGATGAAAAGTTCGAATTCTCCGGTTTGAGCTTTAGCCGGTGCTCGAAAGCAGTCAAGTCTTCAGGAGCTGGTCGGAGCGCTCGTCAAAGTGGCTCCTCTGTGTGTGGATTTTCTGTTAATCGTCCAATGTTTCTGCAACTTCCGTTCTCGTGAAAATGGGTGTGTGGTGCAAGGTGCTATTCGTCCGATCCTATCAACACCAGGCATCGGACGGCAGAAAGCAGGGCCGGCCCCATCACGCGCCCTAGGCGAACTCATGCCGCAACGCCGCCGGCGTCCCCTTCCCTTCGCCCTAAGACATCACGTTCTCAGTAAACATGTGGGTAGTGGACCAACACGAGCGTTTTTCTTTTTCTGACGAAAACCGCCGTGTTCAAATGAACCAATAAGCCTAAAACGAATTCAAATAGGGGCGCAGCAGCGCAACCCTTTTGGATGGCTTCCGGGCGACATCACGGGTCGCCTACCCCCGGTTCTGGTATAAAAACCCGGCAATCTAAAAAATAAGATGCTATTTTTTTTGGAGGGGGCTAATTTGAAAGAGTAACTATCTCCTGTGGTTGCGGTAGTGACGAACGTTCACGATTAGGGTAGATAGGTCTTTATCAGTGATCCATTTTCTTTCTTTTTTTACTAACTCTCGCTAAGCCCGGTTTGCACGCTTGAATCACGTTCGTAATTTGTCGTTAGGCTACTGTTGTCATTATGAATTTCTGTTGCCTACACCGCGGCTTCGACTTGTAATGACTAGAACTATTTTTTTTTAACCATAAGAGCGTCGCATCTTTTATTGTTAATCGCACTAACCTCAGCCCTAACATTTCTCCACCAGGTAAACCTAGTTATATAGTCCTTGTAAGTAATTTTCCCTTTTTTATGAATTTCTTCATGTCCGGACTGCTTTGTGGCACACCTTTAATAACCCTGTTTTAAGTACGCTTCAAACTGGGTTTAAATGGCCTTCAGAACCAACTCATAAAAGAATCATTGAAATCTGCTCGTAATCTCAGCTCTGCGCGTGCCCAACAGAGTGCACTGGTTCGCCGACTTTTTAAAACAGTTAAATCTGAGAGCCGTTTGTAACGTTCCCAACAAAAAGGATACATTACACTCCTTTTTGTTTGGAGTATCCATAGGTACTTCCGAAGGTGCCGTTCAGATGGGGGGAAAATATGTCGACACGTGGTGACTGGTTTCTTCAAACCAGTGTTTTATTCAGTTCAAGTTCATTGCTTAGCCCTTATGGTCGTGCAAAAAAATTACTAAATTTTAGCGAAGAAAGAGAAAATAAAAATGAGCACAGTCAATAAAACCAGTTTTCAAAATATTAAACATATGCAACAAATCTTACAAACTAATAAAACACAAAGAAATTACTCCATAGAAGCAGAACTGTTGTCTACGTTTATATCCTCGGCCTTTCGCTGTCAAGTAATAATGCAATCCAAATAGGCGCAAAAGTAAAGTGAGTTCTCTTTTGAAAGTAACCATAATGGTATATCATGAAGTTTGTAGGACAGTAACGAATCTCATTAACCCGTTAATGTTTGACAATCTAAAGAGTGACGCTATTTCGTTACTTATTTTCTTTAACGGGCACACCAGTGCTTGGGTCCCACTGGTGCCAGAAAGCCCAATACCCAATATCGTTGCACGGCCCCTTGAAGCTGGCAGAGCAGTGGGAGCTACACGTTTGCCGGACCAGACAACCGCCTCCATTTCATTGCTGACCGCTCTCTCTGCGTGGATATGGCTGGGAGAGTGGGCATCCGGCGAAAGATCGACGTATGTGTGGTCCAACGGTCTAGTAGCTGCCACCACCCTGCCAGCTTTGGCCCTTTGCACTTGCCATCAAGGAAAAATTTTAGCGTTCAGTATATCTGGGTAAGTAATTTTAAATGAACAAATTGCTCATTATTCATCTTAAAGGCAAGGTTTCAAATGCCTCGTACCGTTGTAACGTGGGTGTATTAAATAGTTCTCGATGAAGCCGAGCCAAATTATAATAGAAAACATGCGCTTAAAACTATGTTTTAATAATTTAATTACTCAGAATTCATTAATTATCAAATTATATTGAACTCTAACAATTTTCCTTTGACACAGACCACAACGGCATCAGGCTTCTTTTTTTGCTCGATTCGTAGTTTTTGCAGGAGCGATTTCGCCCGCGTTTCCGGAAACACCCTGTATATATCAAAACAAATATTTTATACACTTGGGAACAGAACTTCACCTGCAGCATTTCTGGCACATCAGAAAATAGTGACAGCCACTGTAGTGTCAGCGTAGATTAAGACATATTTAGATGAATTATGCGTACACAGTTTTTACATACATGAATATATCAATGAAGTCAATTATGCCCTTAGTAAAATAAATATATGTGATCCGTCAACTACAAAAGGAAGTTCGAATAAATAAATGCCAGACGAATTCCACTGAAATTAGATGAATACCAAAGTAATAACACAAAAAGTATGAATATCCTAAATGATCAGGACCGTCTTTGTGAATGTGCAAAGAACAACAAAAGAATAATAAAATAATGCAAAAGAAAGACATACATAAAATTATTTCATGTAGCAAGCACATTGAATGATGTCATCGGAATTCAGCAACTCAAACCGGTCAAAAAGAAAAAGAACGAAGAATATTATGAAATGAACTAAGAAATTACACTGCATTTCTTAATCTTCGTGTCGTGTATATTCTGTTCCAGTCCTATGAGAAAAGCATTAGTTTCCAGCTTGGTGTGTTAAATAGCTTTGAATAAAGTTTTATTTTTACACCTTAAAATTGTGTTGACCCCTCCACATTACTCGTTTTTTTATACTTTCTTAACATTTGCAATATCCAAGATTGCTGCTATTGAAAGACATTAGTTATTTTATTAATTCCTATATTTATGGTCATGAGTAGGCCGACTTGTAAGGAACATAAGTGACCCTACAGACAACCCAGAGACTCCAGGTGCAGCACGTGATGAATGACTCTAAATGAATAAAAAGTACTAGGATAATAATAAAGTAATTATTTTTTCGTGTGCAAAAAAGAACCATGGTCGCTTCGTCTAAGGTAAATTCACATTTTTATCTGTGTTTACACGATAAATAATGGGCTGAAATATTTTGAACCATGCGAAACATACACTGGTCGCAAGTAGAACCCCTGCATGTCTATCGCCAAACGAAATGAACACACGTCGGTGCTCGAGTATTTCGTTTAAATCCCCTCCACAACTGTGATGCACATGATGGTTTCAATCCCTTGTGATGTATCTTCCGATGATTGTGCATATTGCTATAAGCCGCAAACGCTCTGCTGCAGGTTTCGCACCTGTACGGCTTCTCTCCGGTGTGAGTCCTCTCATGACTCGTCAAACTGCATTTCTGAGTAAACGCCCTGCTGCACGTGTGGCACTTGAACGGCTTCTCTGCGGTGGGAATTCTATCGTGAGCTGTCAAGTGAGACTTCCGCGCCAACGTTTTCTCGCAGGCACCGCAACCGAAGGGCCTCTCGCCAGTGTGTGTCTTCTCGTGGACGGCGACACCCGCTGCGGAAGGGCATGAGTGAGGACAGAAGCGGCATGGGTGCTTGTCCGGTTTTCGGCGCGTTTGCTGCTTGTCTCGGTCCGACCAGTTGGCCTGGGGAGAGGTGTCACCTCTGTGGCTGTCGCGGTCAAAGGTATCCACTTTGTTGCCATAGCATGCTCCGATCAAGTCTGCTGGGATGACACAACAAAGCAAGAAATGTCGGCTCTGTTTTTATTGTTCTGAACATTAATTTTGAGTACCTAGTTAAACATGGTGCAGAACACCTATATTATGCCGGTGCGGCCTAAAGTAGGTATTCATTCATTTCAGATGTTAAAAAGGTTCATTCGCAATGCTTGTAAAGGTCTACAGGCGATCGGTAAAGACTCGACTGTGGCAGCCCCACGGTGCCGCAGCTCTGCTGGCTTGCGCGTTCTGCTAACCAAGCGCAGAAGGGAAGTTACCGCCAAAACTGTGCAGCGTTACCGCTGCACAGTGTTGGCGGTAATGTGTTACAAGTAACGTCGTTACCAGTAACGCCTTACTTTTGTTAGTAACGTGGTAACTTAATCGTTACTTCTCCAAGACAGTTAGGGGTAACGAAATTACGTTACTCGTGACATCTTATTCTGAAAAGTTGCAAAAAGTACACCTATATTTCCTTGCCAGTTTCTACACTTCACTTTACCTGAAGTCTAGACGCAGCTGATGCGACAAGCTGATGGGAATTATCAGAAAGAGGGAAAAGGGAACCATCATGGTGTTCACTGTGTTTCTGAACGTGTTCTGTCATCGCTGAAATAAACACACAAGGCCCAGTGACTTGTGATTTTGACGCTACTTGATTATTCCCATTAGCTCGTACCCTATTGGAAAATCTTGATGATGGAAAGACGATGGAAAAAGCCTCATACAAGCGTAACCGTAATATGGGACATCCTATACCAGCGAAAAAGCGGCCCCAGTATAGTGGATTAAAGCGGAACGATACAGGTAGGCGGAACCATACAAGCGTGTCGTAATATGGGACATCCTATACCAGCGTAGTGGATCTTGTGGAACCATGGAGGCGGATGGAACCATACAAGCATAACGTAATATGGGACATCCTATACCAGCGTAGTGGATCTAGATGGAACCATGGAGGCGGATGGAACCATACAAGCGTGTCGTAATATGGGGCATCCTATACCAGCCTAGTGGATCTTGTTGGAACCATATAGGAGGATGGAACCATAAAAGCATAACGTAATATGGGACATCCTATACCAGCCAAAAAGCGATACCAACATGGTGGAGCCATATGGCTCCACAATGCTGGCATCGCCTTTTCACTGTTATACAGGGCGATTTTTTTAAGCTTTACATATTTGTTTAGAAAGGCTGTGAAAGCTGCATTAATGCGGTTAGTGCAGGTGAGTTATACGTCCAGGGGTACGTAGTATAGGGGCCTAATCGTAACAATTAGTCGGATAATTAAAAAAAAATTTTTAGTTACTTTTTAATTAGTGAAAATGAACATATGGTTTCAATTAGAAATTTGCCGAGTCATTGAAAACGACTAAATAAACTCTTTTTAGAAGGATATAATTCAGGGGTACCAGTTTACGCATTCTGTAAAAACGCTTTATTTGTATCAGTTTCTAGGTTTCGGTTTCTTATCAGAGCGCATCTCTGCACCTACGGTCCTGTTCCCCAGGGGTTTAGTCGCGCAACACACGTGCGCCCTGCTTCCCTCCATTCTACGAGGGAGGCGAGGAGGTGGCTTCGCATTGCAGCCACTGGTCAGCAGTATCGCAGGTGCAAAGATGCGCTCTGATAAAAAACCAAAATCTGGAAATGCGTCCAAATTAAGCCTTTTTTTAGAATGCCGTAAAATGCTGCTCCCGTCTTATATATTCATGAAAAGGGTTGATTTATTGTTTTTTGACGATGCTTAGCAACTTTGTAATTGGAATTATGGGCCTATTTTCACTAATTAAACATTTAACGAACATAATATACTTAAAGGGAAGCTAGAGTGGTTTTGTATTTGAGGAAACACATTTAAATCTTCATTTGACCTCCAGAATCTCAAATATCAAAATTATTTGGTAATTTGGTGAACCGAGGCTGCATAGAATAATTTTTAAAGTATCACTGGAGGCACTCTTTCCCGGAGAGCGACATCACAAAAGGAGCTTTCGAAATCTCTGCTCATGCATCTTCAGCGCTAATCAAAGCTATGCATGCACACACTATTTTTAAAAAGGGGAAAAAAAGACTTCACAACTGGTGCCAGTACGGGAGAGTACACCTAGAAAGCTTTCAATTGGACGCGCGGCCCTCAAGTGACACATGCTTGGCAGCCGAAAAATCCCCTTACGACGCCACTACTGGTCAGTTGTTTTTGTGTTTTCTCACGTTTTGTTATATCTTTGGAGAAAACGAACGTGATATTCAGATTCACGGGATAAAACTACACTAGAATCAACCTCCATCTAGTTTTCTGAAAGAAGTCTTGCACTTCCCTTTAATAAGCCGACTCATCATTACAATTATAATTACAATACAAAGGACACCCTATAGCATGTCCCCTAATACGATACGACTGTATGGTTCCTTCCCCGCTTGCATCCTTCGGGAGAGACTCGCAGACATCCAGCGTGCATTGGAATGCTGGATGTCAGCGAGTCTCTACATCAGCATTGGTTTGAAACAAGCATGATGTTTGCACACAAATAAGCTCTTTTCCGAGGTTCTCCAGGAGCACTAATAGCAGTGGCGAAATGTAGTGACGTGGTAAATTCAGTAGCAAGTATTTATTTCTAGAAGAATTGCATGCAGCAAAGCTGAACTTTGCTCAAAAGATGATAATTATAAATTCAATACTGAACAAAGGTGTCCCTTGAGCTGTCAGGCCAAACTCCCACTCTTGCCACTCAGGAGTTCCTAGCTTGTGCGTAGAGGATAAGCACAACCCAGATTTGTGCTGCGGGTGCACCTGCGATATAAAAATTGAATAAACATGAGATTAAAAATAAAGGGAAGTTTACAATTCTTTGTAATGCGAAATTAGAACGAAGATCTTGAGGAGGAGGATGGGAGGGTATGCCACTCCTTCCCCTCCCCTCCTCCTCGTCTGCTCCCTCCCATTTAGCGGGAAATTTCCATAAATTTAACAGGAAAATTATCTCACTAAATTTAGCAGAGAAATTGATGTCACGTGACCTCAACACCAATCCAGTTTTCCCACTAAATGTAGCGGGGAAAATGACGTCACATGACTTTGTGTCACGTTAGCCAGAAACAAATACAGTTTCTCCAATAGATTTAGCTGGAAAATTAATGTCAAATGATATCTACATTAATTCAATTCCCTGCCAAGTTTAGTGGGGCAGTTATGCCGATGGCAACGCCGTGGAGCGAGCACCTAAGACCTGCACCTTAAAAAACTGAATGCCTCACAAGAAATAAAGTGATAATTAGAGATAAGACAAAGAAAAGAGAATCTAAGATACCGCTTTAATATCATTCCTTTTGTCCGTTCTCAAATATTTTGATTTCAAGAAATGTGTGTCTCTTTATTCATACCCAAAGAACCCCTCCCTGTTTCAGCATGAATGCAATAAATCTATGCAGACTAGACCTTGTAAACCGTAATGCACATGAAAATGGATGTTTGCCACAAAGTCTTGCATGGGTCGGTGGCTCAGATCTCTAAATACATTTGTAATGAGGAACGTTCTTGAATAAAACTTAGGCTTTGAATTTGACAGTTTAAATATCCATGAGGAACACTATACATCACTGATTTTTCGTGACATATCAGAAATGGCGCAGCACCGTCATCCTTGCATACCTAAAAGAGTTTGCATTTTTTAGCATAGCTGATACCCATACAGCCCTCTTTAACAAATTTTGTCTATAGAGCTCCTTCTGTGTTCTTAACTCACACGACAGATTCGGTAGCTTGAATTCTCACTCGGCATCAACACTTCTATATATTGATGTAATAGTGAAAGACAAGATGTATGGGCTTGAGTATGGTTCGACAAGCACAAATGTGAAAAAAGGTACTGTCGAAAACTCAAATGTCAAAATAAAAATATTAGGTAGAATGTGGATACAATTATGGTAATAAATACAGTTAGCACATTCAATATGAAGAATATGTGTTAGACGTACATTCAAAGAAACCTGTTGCATCTATATTCATGCAAATTACTTCGGAGAACCAAGCGCTTCAGTCTCGAGAGGGAGTTCCGTGAATGATTCTACCGAAAATGAGTGTAGACGGAAAAAGCAGTTTGATCTGCGACAATGAGCGTTACATAAGCAGGTGACATGCCATTGTTACTGTTACAGTGCCGACTGTTTCAAACTGTCAGCCGCGTCATTCGGTGAGTTCCCTCCGTACATTACAGGGTTTGGCTCTCTCGAATGCTTTGCAAGAAAGCTGATGAGCTGGAAATATCTATTGTAGTTCTAGAAAAACTATTTCCAGAATCTTATCTCAGCATCGTAAAGAATATAAAAAGTTTCTAGAGACAAGCTTAGTGCAAGAGTTCAATAAAATAGTTTGTTCTGTGAAACCATCTTGCCGTAGTAAACATATAAAGTTCCCCAGCTAGAGCTAGTCATTTTGGATGATTGTGCCCACTGCACCACATAAAAATTTAATTTGCGACCTACAATATTTAATGGCTCAACCAACTCTGAATAAGTGGAACACTTGACATTAAAGATCGGTCTCACCATGACTCTCTGCAAACATCCACATAATAATTTCCATGAACCTTTGTATTTCAAGAAAACATTTGGTGCGAGCTGTTTAAAACACCATAACACTTTTTAACACTAAAAGAAAGCCTGTACTGGGCCACAACTTAAGCAGTTTTCACTTTATTATGAAGAGCAATTACACATATGTGAACCTTCAATATAGACCTGCACTGAATTGTTTTCTTAAGTAGAACGTGCTATGCTCTGTTCACTATATAAATCTTTGCAAAGCTGACAATGTGCAAGTTCCTGTTGTTTTTTTTATATTTCACATCTCCCAACTGCTGGGCACGATAGGTACATAAGATTGATGACACCAACGTAACACAGTGATTATTTAAAAAAATTGTTTGGGTATAGCACGAGCGAAGCCATTTGCGGGAAGTTATTTTTGTGACACCGTTGAACTTACATCAGCGGGCTTTAGGTTCACATGTTAATCATATCTGCAGACTCCTTTTTGTAATTGGAACTCCATCCAACCTAAGATTTGAATATGTCTTTTGCATTTTAGGCTTAGTAGTGCTTTTGCTGTTTCACTCAAGGAACAGGTAAAAAGAATGCTTATTTCGAGTGGCATACCTAACACCTGGTGGCACGAAGACTCCCCTGTCGTGACGCTAATCAAGTCACAGGCAGGGAGATACTGCGATGCTCTTGTTGCCGAGGTTACCTCCCCCCTGGGTCCTGGCCAGATGACAGAAGATTGAGTCCAAACTTGTGGCCACTAGGATCTCCAGACCTTGAGGCACCCAGGTAGCTGAAAATATAAACAAATCACAATCAAGTACTTGGCAGAGATACATTACAATGAATGGCATATTCTTTTGTGATCAGCACATAGATCCTTTTATTTCTATACTTTGTACTTGTACTTACAAAAAAACTGCTCCTTTACTACCACAGCCATAGTCTCCCCCGAGGACAAGGCCATGCAGGCCTTGAAATGATGGAATTAAGGTAAATGATTAAACGCATTCGTTTAACCCTCTTTCACCCCAACCTGAAAGATTTCTGTCGAATATTCACATTCAATCGTAAAGACCATAAAAAAATACTACTACATCAATGCACAGCCGTATACTGGGAGAGTTTGGCCAGTGGGCGTGGCGACGAAGGCGCTCGAGAGGCGGAAAGGGAGGAGAGTGCCGAAGGAGCGAGAGAGAAAGAAGGCAGCAAAGAGACGACCGCCATTTTGACGCAATGCTGTCGGCGTGGAGCACTGTTGAGGCTATCGTTGTCTGCTACAGGCTTATTTCTTTTTCGCCTGACTCAAAGTTTGCGTTCAAACCTGGAAGAACCAATTCATTAGCTTTTAAAGCCAACGAGGAATAACAATATATCATTTTGTTGCGAGAGCCTGATAATAAAAGTAGAGGACCACAATTTGTATGCCTATCCCTTGCATTCCGTCAGGCGAATGAATGCAAATGGCTGCCCTCCCCCTCAGCTGGGAACAGTCAAGAGTTCACGCGCGTGCGCTCACGCCTCTCGCTCTGCGCCGCGGGCTGATTGGCTCACTCGGGAGGGGGACATTACGGCGGCGAGATCATAGACTGGCCAAACTCCCCCCCTATATGGCTCTGCTGGAATGGAAAGATTTTTCTACCCTCATGTTCAACGAGTGTCGACTGGGGATACCAGTTCATACACTAACTGAGAATGAGGGTAGAGTGTACCAGCAAAGGGCAGGCGTCCGGATAGAAAGATTTTAGTTGGCGCACCAAGAGGCTAAACGATAAAAATGGGTACTACTCTGAGCAAAATGCCAAAAAAGCGCCGATCTCGACTTAGCACTAACAGCAGCACACAGTATCTATTATACTGACTTAAGGGTACTCAAACTAAATATTCTTCCCGGCTTGCATTTTAGAAAAATCTCTGAATTTACAAGAACTATTAAGACAACTGCTAAAAAAAGCAATGGCAAAATCAGCAACTGAATTTGCCTGCTCTCCAGTAGCACATCTATGGCAGGTAGACCTGCAGAATGAGCAAGCAGTCTAGAAAAACAGGTTATGTCCTATGTATCTTTTTTTTTTCGTGCTGCAAAGCAAGTGCTGAAAGGAGGTTTCACGGCATCCATTTTTCACAACCAAATTTCTTGCAATTAGTTGAGAACAAGTTTGAGCAGTGAACTTGTCCTTGACACTGGCATAACGTTTTAGTGTTGCCCGTGGAGACTCAAATAAATTTGTAAATAAAAACAAGGAAGACCAACTTTCATAAAAAAAATCTGTCACTTTAGCAAAGAAAAGTTATCTTGACACAAATATGTGGGATACAGTTTTACAGCGTCTATACGTGTGCTTAACCGATGTTGAGGCAAATCGGCGACAATGAAAAGAAAACGCCCGAGTAGCATTAAGGGAAAGACAGAAAGGATGCATACCTACAAAAAAAAATTTAGAACGACCACGGGCAGGAAGGTCTGGTGAGGCTCTCGGAGTGACTCCCTGCAATGGGCCTGCGCAGACCACAGAACAAGATCGGTCAGAGCTTGCAGTCATAAGGTGCTTCATACAATGAAGTTCCAGAAGCAGATTGGAAGCAAAGTGCATTTCATTTCTCTGCAGAACTTAGAGTTTAATAGATAGCATGCATTCATTAGGTGATACAGTCATGAATGCATCGACTTTTCAATGCAGCACTATATCACCGAATTGTTAACCCCGTGCCGGGCAACACTACAAAACGGAAGCATCATTCCAAACTATCTCAGCTTAAAGTTAACCACGGCAGAAGATTCAAGCCATCCTTGCAAATTCAGTGCAGAAAGCAAGCCATGTGACCTCGTAGTTGGACTCCATGGTACGTCGAGCTTATAATCATGTGTCACGCTCTGTTTGCTGCAATGGCTTGTAGTGTCAAAAGTGGTCCACCTTAAAGATACAAAGTATAGACGTTTGTAAGTGGGGACCTGGCCTAGCCTTCACCTACATTGCGAGGTAGGACGTTCCAACAGGGATGTTTGCTGCCTGCCTGTAACCACACCATCAGCTTGTGCCTAGCGATTGTTCGAGCAGAGTATTTGTCCATACTGATATATTAACTAAATGCAAAACAATTACCCGGCAGGCATTATATTTTTAAACAGGCTGGGTCGACACCACATTTAGTCGAAGAAGTCGATGCATAATAGGACAATACGAACAAAATTATGGGTTAGAATTCCTTTTGCACCCCCAAAATGATGTGTTTTTGAAGGTAACATACACAAGGTACTTGATTTAGAAAGTGCCTCAGCTGTACAAATGCATATGCACTAAGGGCACTCGCCAAGCCTATTCTCCTCAGCTCTGTCCAGGTTAAGCCGAGTTAGAGTATGGGAGTACACGCTCACTGACAGAATGAGAAAGGCAGGGAGAAGTCTTAGTTGTTCTGCCACCAGCCCCCCTGCTACCTTCTATGACGTTTCAGCGTCTCATGAGCCTTGAGTGAGCACGTCCATTCAAAGCGGGGTGAAAAGTAGAATCGCGTGCTGGAGGAAGCCCAGCCATTCTGTTTTTGTCATCGGCTATACTACATATTTTTAGTATGACATATATTTAAGTGAGTAAATGTATTGCAAATATGCAGTCCACCTTTGACCATAATACAGAATTGTGATAAGGATAACAACAGTCTATGCGCATCGCCATCCACCATTTTCCAAAAAAGTGCTCCTGCCAATCGGAACATCTTCACTTTGGTGCGCGAGTGGGTTCAGGACTGAGAGGCTAGAAAACAAAGCGCTCGCAAGGCTTGCCTGGCCCTTTCAACCATGCGGGTACATTCGTCGCAAATCCCCAATTTCTAGCAAAAATATTTTAGAATGAGCAAATCCTGTCCACGCCCGAGGTAGACCTCTGAATCGTGATTCTCCCATATTGTGCGAATCCTCCTTTAAACTGCGGTACAACCTGCAAATGAACTCTGTTGTGCTGCGGCTCGCGTCCATGCTGCCTGCTTCAGAGGAAAACCACTGTTTGTGTTGAAGACGACATCCCACAACAAACAGGCTACAACGTTTAATGAACCAAGATAAAATTCATATCATTCAATAGACACAGATAGGCTCACAAAGGAACGACACCATGATTGTTGTTGTTGGTTTTACTCTTGCCTACGAACAAAAGTGACCTCCTCTTTTCTCCGATGTACAGCAAACCCCTTCTCTTTGTAGCCCCTATTTCTTCTCAAATTGGTCACAGAGGACATAATCGCAGCCACTAAATTTCGCAAAATTAAAGGCCGCGAAAATTAAGGGCTCGCCAACATTAAAGGGTTTACAGTACTTCCGTGTGTCACATGATGTTAGCATTTCAAGGAGGCTGAAGGTATTGGTTTAAAAAAATTGGCGTCTGCAAAAAAAAAAAAAACACCCTTCTCCAGGTTAGGCACGCGAGGTTCTTTTGCACTCCCTATAAGGTGGCAGATTTGTTTCGGCAGAGCTTTTGGTAAAACGCAGTCTCAAAACAAGATATACTTGGCGTCAACTATTTTGTGTTGCATTGTAAAGGCTAGAGTAGCTTCTACAGTGCTTCAGCTCAGCACTTTTGCGAGAGCATGTGGTTTAGTGTTGCATCTCATTTGCATGGTCTAGAGAATTTAGAGCTGACAGAGTTGGGAGCATTCCGGAATAACAAAACGCCGACTATAGAAGCATTGAGATGCGCACATGCGAACTGTGCATTTCTTAAAAGTGGATTCGAGCAAAGGTAAAAACAATATGTGTACTTACGGCGGCCATACTTGCCATACTTGCCTTCCTCAAGCATGATAACTTGGCCCTCGGTAGCACCATCCAGTAAGAAGCACCAGCAACACGACTCCTGGATTGAATGACGACCCACCTCAGGTCTTGGAAGGAGATCCGAAACACTGCTTTAGACCAGATGTTGTACCTGGCGGGGCAGGGGCTAAAAGTAGAAATTAACAAATTTATTTGAAGTGATACATTCCTATAGCATAAACTCTAGGATAGCAGGATTTGTTAGGTCAGTGATGTGTTTTAATTAAACACAGGAATGGTTGGTTTATATGAAGAACCAGCAGCCCCCGTTTTGCGTAAGTGTAACGCAGTGTCTAACGTTACGTCCGACGGAACCCGAAATAAAAATTAAAGTTACGCCCAACGTAACTTTACGTCAAGCATTCGAGTAACGTCCGACATAACCTAAAATAAAAATTAAAGTTACCGTATTTATTTGAATATAAGTCGACCTTTTTTTTTTTTCGGAAATCGTGATTAAGGAATTTCGACCTACATTCGCGACCCTACCGGGAGCATGGCGTTATCGAGTCACCGAGCCGGTGTTGCCGTAGAGCCGCGCCGCTTCTCGTTTCAAAAACAGCAGCAGCCGGCGGCCCTCCGCCGCACGCACGCATCCCTCGGGCGTCGGGTTTCACCATCGCGCCTGTAGCGTTCCCCTCGCTGGGCAACGGGGAAGGGGTTGGGAGAGGAACGCCATGCGCCACGCACTTTGCCCTCCATCCTCGCAAACGCGCGCACACACAAAAAAAAAGGAGGTTACTTTTGTTTGTTGCTTAAGCGGCTCGACTCGCGGCGTTGCTTGCGCCTTTGTATTTTGTCTTTCGTCGCTTTGCCCGTCTCCACCTTCTTTCGTTTCTTCTTGTGGTCATTTTACAACGGTGTGAGTGAGGTATTGTTACGAATTTGCGAGGATGTCTATCAAGCTGACGAAGCTTCGGACGACGATGACATGTCCAGAACTTCTGACGGTGATTAAATTTTTGGCATCGCCCCGTGATTTAGCTGCGAGTGCTGTAAATAAAGGTTTGTTTATTTCTTTCTTTTGCCCAACCTTTCCCCTGTTCTTAAAAGTAAAAAAAAAGGTCGACCTATATTTGAATTATTTTTTTTTATTATTATTCTCGGTGGGTTCAATAAATACGGGTCGACCTATTTTCGTGGTCTACCTATTTTCGAGTAAATACGGTACGTCCCACGAAACTTCAAATAAAACTTAAAGTTACTTCCGGCGTATCTTTACCCCCAAGGTTTCAAGTTACGTCCGACATAACCCAATGTGAAAAGTTAAGTCCACTCGAGATAAAAAATAAAGTTACCCCCACCCGCTGCCCGTTTCGACCTGGATGAGTTTCGTAACGGCGTAGGTCGTGGTACCGGCACGCGTTCGTGTGATTATTATTACTACACGTGTTCGTGTAATTACACACGAGCAACACAATTTTTCTAGATCACGGCACATATAGGGGCTTTAGACAAGACGATGGGCCCTCAATATGTCCTACAAACCAACACGGTCCAACACTGATGTCTCAGGCTCGCAGCATGCGTGCTGATAATTTAACATCGTACGTTGTTTTCAAACATGGCTCCTCGTTCATCGGCTCGATTTACATTTTCGGTAAATCACAAACCGTGATGAAGCACAATTATTCTAGCTCAAAATTGTCACGAACACTTGGCACGCATGCTCACACTGAAGCGCAACTAACTTAATTTAAAAGTAGAACAGAAAGGGGACGAGATTCGCTTACCGCTTCACGGAGAGACAGACACCTTCGGATCCTAGGCCTACCGGACGAACTTCGAAGTCGTCGACGGTCCGGGGATCGGACGAGGAAAGCGGGCCGCGCTGCTCTGACCGAGGCTGACCACACCTGGGTGAACTATGAGAGGCGCCGTCGAGTTGAGAACCAGAGTCGCAGTAGAAACGGACCGCAAAACATCTGTTCCGTACAACGTACAGCGAGCCGACGTCCCCCACACAGCAGCGCCTCCGCCATCTTCTCCGCGACGACGAGAAGCCGAGCAGCGGAAGCGGAAGTCACTGGGCGGCCGCTTTACGTTTCGCTTTTAGCCGACGCCGGCTTCGGTTGCGGAATCGTGGGGTTGTCAGGGTTTTAGCTGGTTGCGATGGTTGCGACGAGAGGAGCCAGGAAAAGACGCCGAGTTGGCCGTGTACGAGTCACGGTACGAGCAACGGGCCGTTTGCCGCTGTCGACCGGTGACGCGGTGTCCTCGGCTTGGTGTCACGATCGGTTTGTTGCCATGCGCGTTGGCTTTGCTATGCGGTACGGCTGGGGCGGCTGTCGAATACTTGTGGAACACATTATTCGAGACAGTCGCCCCAAGACGTCGCCGTGAAGAGTTGACCGAGGAATTCGTGTGAGCTCAACGTCGGTCTATGTTCCGTTTCGACATGTATGGTATATGTAACGATACCGCTGGTAAATGATGGACGTGTGTTGGAAGATGGCGGTCGCCTTTCTGCATGTATGACCTGGTTATACCGGTGGTCTCGATTTATAAGCGTTGAGGTGGAATACGGTCGCCTACGTCATCGGACGCAAAATCATACCAGCCGCACCGAATCATATCGGCAAGCAAACTGGCTGCCAGTATAGACAGACGCGGAGCGATAGCGGTGCCGGTATCTCCAGTTATGCAGAACGCCAAACCAAACTAGCTGCATGCGCAATAACAAGGAATTATGGGGCGTCATACCAGAACTGTACAAGCCGCAGGTATGTTTCTTGTACGTTTTTCCAATAGGGTAGCGTCGGCTGCGTCAAGAATTTAACCTGAAACATAGTATGTGATCCAATTAATTAGTCACTGCACTCATTCTACATATCTTCTTAATTTTGCCTGCCTTCCCCACGCAAATATTTCCGCTTTAGAAAAACACCAATACCCGCGCCTGTCATTCCAGTGTCGAAACATGCTGTCGCCAAATAAAACACAAGCGCTGTTACCGTCAATTTATAAATAAAAAGTAAAGCAAAAGTAACGTGCGGTACTTTCTGTCAGCAACGGTATCGCGTTCCTTTATTTCGCAAGTAACGAGTAACGTATTTCTTTACTTTTTTTACGGTAACGCCTACTACACTGCCGCTGCATACGCTGCCAATACTGAGCGCTGGGTGATAGGGTGTTGACATTCATAATGATCGTGACTGTGTTTTAAGTAACGCTAGAAGGGTCGTTCACACACCCACAGATTATTCGATTCCATAAAATAGCATTTAATAGGCTCGTAGAATAACCGTTTTGTACCTTAGAAACCTGAAATATCGCTAAGGTACACAGCGATTATTTTACGAGCGAATTGAAACAGCGAAAAGACGCGATTCTATATCGACATTGATATGGACATTTGCCAGTCTAAAGTTAAACTTCGGCGACATAAATAATGTTGTGAGAAAGTCTTCGATCATTTGAACCGGCGAAACCTTTTTGGGCTATTTCATGCGTCGAAACTAATTTATAGCATTTGTGAATCAACCGGAACTAAAAAAAAGGACAATTTTGTAATATAAATAAGCAAGTCAGCATGGTACATTTCTCTGATATCAAATAATATGTATCAATTGCATTTTCGGGTGCTCGGACTGAAGGTTCCTTCAGTTAAGGCCAGCATGTTTGTTTATTTTCACTTGAGTTGTAGTTGCTGGACTTTGGAATGTAACCCCTTTATCCACACGCTCCCCCTTTCCTAAAAAAAAGAACAAACAAAAACACATTGCTTTTTGTTGCGGTATAATTTGTTGGTTTGGTGCAGGCCGCTAATTAAATCTTAATGAAGTTTCCACGTGGGGAAAACTTCCTGTACCATATCAGACTCCTCACGTTTTTCACCTTCTGGAAAACCGAGCCTACAAAAATATTTTTTTATCAGTGTGGGACCGTTCATGAATCTGTGACGTTGTGCTAAGAAGGTGCGAGGCTGGATGAGTGTGGTCCCCTTGTGCATCTTTTTATGCCTGGTGTTGTTATTTCTGTGGGCACCATAGGATTGGGTGCAGAGGTCGCACCGCCGTCTTTACTCCCCTCCTGGTCCATCTTCCATGGTTGCCTCTGCAATTCGGAGTCCGTTCTCTGCCATTCGGAGTCGAATGCTGCGTGGGCAAGTTCTGTTAGGACTGAAGATCAAATTTTCTTTAGTTGCTTTATTTTTTTTATACTACACCAACACAGAAGCCCAATCAGAACGAACTTAAGGAGCAAGCAAACAGACACACATCATGCTGATGAAGTAAAGAAATTCAGGGGTTTTCATTGATACTGCGGTGTAATTCAAAAAGCAAAATAATCGTATCACGAACAAACACGCGCACCATATCTAGATACTGAATATACCAAAAACGTCAATTGGAAAAATGCACGCGAAGCAAACATAAAAGCGATCCTCCCTTGCAAAAATGATTTCAGACTTTCTGATGAAAATCTGTTGACTTCTTGTCGACTCTGGTTACTTCCTTTTGAATTTGACTTTCTTTTTACATTGTCAACAGGAAGTCAACACACCTCTTCAAGACTCCGTGGTGAAAATTTCTGTTGACTTCCTGTAGACATATTTATCAGAAAGGCTGCAGACTCTCTGCTGCCTGCATGTGTTGAAAAATATATGTTGACTTCTTGCAACCCATTTCAACATAGAGTCTGCAGACTTTCTGGTGCTTCCATGTTAAGTCTTTTTGTTGACTTCCTGCAGCCATATTTATCAGAAAGGCTTCAGACTTTCTGCTGCCTGCATGTTGAAAAATATAAGTTGACTTCTTCCAACCCAGTTCAACATAAAGTCTGCAAACTTTCTGGTGCTTCCATGTTAAGTCTTTTTGTTGACTTCCTGCAGCCATATTTATCAGAAAGGCTGCAGACTCTCTGCTGCCTGCATGTTGAGGCGTTAGAAAGGCATGCCCTGCCGTTCTGACTTTGTAAGTGACTATAGTGACTTGAATGAATGAACCATTGCTTTCTTGTAAGAGATATCGTCCACGATCTTCAAAACACTGTTTTCCCTTTGATGGACTCCCGAGGTGAAGATCAAATACTTAAAACCTTAACAAGTGCTGAGGTGGTCACCGGCCAAATGAATTCCTTCAAGGCTCTGGAGCAGTCAATGGGACTGTGTTTCAGGTGTTCAGTGCTTCATGGTGTTTGTGTTTGTGTTCGTTCCTAATGTGTAGTTCTCGGATGTATGTAGTTTTAGTGCCTTCAATAACACAGCGACACCATTTACTAACAAAACTAAAACAGAAAATCGCGTTTTTTTTCTCTTCTTACGGAATTTCGCTGCAGCCAATTCGGAGGAGGCTCTGGCGACACAGAGACTACAAATGGTCTGGTGCCAATGAATCGCCTTGGAGTCACAAGGTTGTCTTATGCTAGAGGTTTAGCTTTTCAGTGGAGTGTCAACAAAAAGTTGACACCTAGACGCCAAGAAGTCTACTGCCTTTCTAATGAACTTTGGGCCAAACGGCTCCTGGAAGTCAAGTCAAAAGCTAAATACAATCTGCAGAAAGTATGATTGAAAGTTGTTGACATTTAATACCTGTGTTGACTTTTTTCACCAGACTTTCCACAAAAAATAATTACACTTTTTTGTAAGGGCTTCTCTATTAAATACGTGATTCAAAGGTTCTACTTCACCATTAAACACGCGGTAAAGGATTACGTCGATACAGTCCCACACAAATCGACAAAGACACAACTGGATACGATCGAGGAGCGTGGTTTAGTTACGTTTCTCCTGTTCTGTATTGCTGAAAAAAAGACAGACATGTCACAAAACCAACAACTGTACGGTATATCACCGCCATAGGGTTTGGGAATTACACGTCAACAAAACGGACCCGGTGTGTCGGCGAACAAAGGTAGGGAAGGGAATAAAAATGTCGCATGTATTTGGCTGAGCTGTGGCCATTCCCTATTTGATCCGACTAGTTGGTCCCATTCATCTGGGGGAAAATGTAGCCCAAAGGTCTGGCACTGCCAAAGTTGAGCTGGCTGGTGGCTGGCCCTCCTTCCTAGGCAGCGAAGGGTCGCTTACATTTGCGTTAAGAGCATTTCCGGTGTGCTCGGCCTGCAAAGTTCAGGAAAATGAGTATTAATAAACAGCCGCCAAAACAAACTAACTTTCCCTGCCCTCAAATATCGTCAGATTCGATGAACGAATCAAAAACTGAAAGGTACCACTGCTTGGAATCGGTCTAGTTGGCAATTTATTGCTTGATGATACTGCGGAGTAAATGATTACGAATTACAACGCAGAGACTAGAAAAAAGAAGGCAACAAACGGGAAAATGCGGATTTGCAGTTCAGTTTAATCAAGTAAAGAACTGAAGGCCACTTTCGAAATTAAACAGGGCATGGATAACAACACCCTTTGTCAGTACGAGAGTACCAGCGTGAAACTTCATTCTGAAGAACACGAAAAAATTAAGTCCTTTGGGACTATATCATTTCCAAGTGTGTATGTTTTAGCCAAATACCAATGACAAATTTTGATTTCAACAAAAACTGTTTCATTATATATGCAACGTTTAACGGCTAGGGAGAAGTAAAATGTTAGCCGGTTGCGTCAGTGCTGCATCCACGCGACTAATGCTATCATTTATAAAATGATATGCAGTGTAGATCAATCAGTCAGCCTCACGTTTTGCCAAAAAGTAACATCAGCGAGGCTCACTTAGGAAAAATAGGTTTTAGCTGAGATACTTGGTTGACGTTCACGAGTTCCTTAGAGACCCGCATTGCAGAAGAGCCCTTTAGATCATCTAGAAGTTGATTACAAAAAGTTATAATTTTGTTAATTGATCACCAGTATAAATTCATTACCATTCATCACCAGTATAAAGTTTACAGTCCCTATTGCAAGACAAATATATGTTTTTATTATTTCTTCTTACTCAAGACGAGCTTAAAGAGGCATTCCCCTCTCATTCGATCGCATTAAAGGGAAGGTGAAACACTTATTTAAAAAAAAATGAGATAGAGGTTAGTTCCAGCGTAATTTTATTCAGTAAATGTGAATATTGCGTTCATTTTCTTCGAAAATGTGACCAAACGCGAGAAAACTCGAAAAGCCTCCTACTAGTCGTTACGCCATAATAGGATCTCTCGGCCTCCAAGCGCACGTCGCTCGTGTTTCAGCGCGTGCAAGCTTGCCTCTCCCCCGCACTGCCACTAGCAGTGGCATATTTTTTCTCACCTTAAATAGCAAGTGTGCGGGTGCATAGCTTCGATAGGAAATGAAGATGCGCGAAAGCGGAGATTCCGAATGCTCCTTCTATGACGGCACGCTCCAGGAAGGAAGGCCTTCAGTAGTACTTTGAAAATGATTTTCTGCCACCTCCGTGCATGAAATTGAAAAATAATTTTGACATTGGACTGCCTGGAAGCCAAATTAAGACGATTTAAGTTTGTTTCCTCAAATACATAACCGCTTCAGCTTCCCTTTATAGACGTCTCAACTTCAAGACCGCCATGGCTGAACACTTTTCTAATCCTTCCTTAGTTTGTTCGTGTTTTTTTTTTACGCATTTTCAACACCTTCTAAACGTCTCCTCTGTAACGCCCTCCCGAACCGTGAGGGAATGGTTCAGGCTGGAACATGGCGATTATTACAGATTTTGTTCAGGCCTGTTTCACCAGCTAGGATAGAAGATTACGTCCTTCTTTTCAAAACCAGTTTTAAAGGTCGGTGTTTTGTGCATGGTGAGAGCGATAGCATTCTCCGGTACTGATTGAAGGTGGCGTACCATCGTTTTACTGGGCAAGAGTTATCGACCAATGATATATAATTAGTTGGTTTCCGAGTTCTTTTGGTGTGAACTACTCACTAACACACGGATGGTGACAGGAGTCTCGCGGTAATTAATATATTTGTCCCGAGTGTACAACATGCAAAAGAGAATTTGGGCTATGTACGGCAGCAGAGTTTGAGAATTGCTGAGGGAGCGCTCGTTGTCGATAGCATCAAACGGGAGGTATAGCAGACCATTATAGTTTCAGCTTGCGTCCCGTATCACTTCGTCGCGGCACTCGGCTTTTAGCAGACGGCTGCCTTCATTCCGGTCCGTTACCAGACCACGTGAAAGTGTTTTCTTGTTTTCTTTTTGTCTGCGAATGACGCTTCGTAGCAGACAAATTCGGCCTTTCACTTACGTTAGCAGACTAATCATCTGCTGACGTTTTCTTGACTCGCTCCGTAAAGTCCCGGTCACACTGCTCGTACACCAAGCAAAAGGCAGTGTGCAAACACCGTCTGAGGCGCGTTTCTTTCTCGTGTCTTCACATATTGGGCATAAGAAAACTGTCTGCGGACGTGTTCGAAGCACACATATGTGTGCGCTCCGAACACGTCACCAGATAGTTTTAGTAGGCCCAATATGAGAGTACTGTGATAAAGGAACCAATATTGGCTGTTGACATACTTGCGACTGCTTACGACCGGAGGGGCTTGTGACCCACCTAGTGACTGCTGATGGCCAGCCGCTGCACTGCCGGTCAAAAGTAGTCGCCCGTGTTTTAAACATCTGGGGTTGTAAGCATGGCAGTAAGAAACATGTAGATCTGCCATTACATCAGCAAACAAGAAACCAAACGGGCACATGGCACACGTTGTTTCACAGTTTTAGAAATAAGACACCACCTCCAGATATTTTGACATAATAAAACAAGAGTAACACTCTGACATTAACACATACTTAGAATGATTATACAGTTTAATTAAATAAATTGATGAAAGGTTCCGCTAGGCTTTGAAAGAGCGGGGGGGGGGGGGGGGGGAGGTGAGAGCGGTAGGTCGGCAAAGTAAGGTAAGACAGACAAAGGAAAGTTCGCGCCCAGCAGGCTCATCTGCAGCCATCTCATTTGATCTCGCTGTGTGGCATTCGTGTAAAGAAAAAAAATACACCATCTTCCCGAGGGGAACCATGGGGTGATGCGGAGCATCGTGTTGGTTCCGAGGAAAGAGTCAGTTGCGTGCTGACGTCGAGAGATGGCGCCACCGACTGCCCTAGCGTTACCCCCTACGCGAGCCTTCGTCGCGGCTCGCGGCAGAGAAAGTTGGAACGCTCGCCGCTCGCCGTTTATTTTATTTTTTTCACACTTGAAGGAGAGGAGACAAGAGGAGGAGAGTTGCGCGTGCGCGCGCGGTGTGAGGAGAAGCCAACGCACGCGCAGTGCACGCAGCTGGTAGAGAGAGAGAGCGGAGAGAGTAACGCGCAGCTGTTGGAGAGAGGGAAGGAGGAGAGTTGCGCGTGCGTAGTTCGAGTGCCGACTACATCGCGGACGCGGGACATAGACCCGAGCAAGAGATGCTCCGCATCTAAAAATGTAGCACAAAGGCCTTGCATTGCCGAAGGGAGTCTTGGCTGGTGGTAGGCCACCTTTGCAAAGCAGCGAAGTGTCGTTCACATCTGCGTCAAAATTCCTGACGATGTTGATCTGCAAGGTTTAGAAAGACGACGGTTAGTAAACAGTAAAGAGCGGAAAGCGACAATACTTGTTTCTACATTTCACTACGTATATTCAGCAAGCTGAAACTGGGTGCGAATTTTAAAACCAGGTATCGCAAGTAAGGCATAAATAGTAAATTTAAGCTTTACATTTGAATGAGATGATTATGCACTGATCACCCACACCAGGTCATATTCAGAGTCAACATAGCGAGTCTGTACATGATATATCATCCACTTCAACCCATGCTATATTATGCTGGGACTGAAATCCTGTTTTCGTGAGCTTGACACGCCCTATTCCGAAAACACGATGAGTATTAAAACTTGGTTAGGGGCTGAGGCGTATGAAGCGGAGACCAATGAGATCTCAGATTAATGAGGGTGAACGGAGTACAGCTGCTTTTGCGTCTTCGGGTGTCAGTCATCCCAGCTTTTTTTTTTTTTTTTTCTTAGAAGTAGTTTAGATCTCGATGTCTGAAGTGTGAATCTTCTTTCCTTCCTCATTCTGCACTGCCTTGGGCAACTTTTAAAAAGACACATCACGTTTGAGATTATTAAATTCTGCTGTTTTCAAGCTGAGGAACAACCTTAGGCGTCTACTTCTGCCGGTTTATTGCTCCAGTCCTGAACAATAAGACAACAAGGTTGAAGAGGCAGCGGTGGCTCCAGATTAGAATCCCTGAATGTTGCTGGGCGGCCCTCTCAGAGTGGTGGTAACTCTTGCGTCTGCTAACGGAGTGGCCACCTCGTCTTCAATCTTTTATGAGGTCATCACGCTGTAGTGGTCATTGAGCATTACCACTCGTGAAAAGGCACCGGGTAACCCAAAGAACACGCAGCGTTACTTTCGAATTTTAGTGTTAGGTTTGTTGGTCAACAAACATTCCTGCCTAAAAATAGATAAGATGCAGGAAGCTCAGCTGATATTTGCAAAGAGGGGGAAGCATGTGGCGTAGGGAAGGGGGGGAGGAGCGTGGTTTGGAGGGTCCGAAACCCTCTAACATTTTTAGGAGCACCCCACTGCCACAACCCTGCTTAGAGGCGCGGGGAGCGGACAGACACGTCGCAACTGAGGCCCAGTAAATGCGGAATTAGCGCCGAAGACTGGCCTTTTTTTGTGCCCCGAAGCTCAAGGACACTTGACGTAATTAAAGAAAGGGTTTGCCCCCGCTCCTCCCCAACGTTGGAACTCTTACCCACTACAAAGGTGTACACACTGTAGCCTCCCCCAAAAAAGTCAGCAAAATGAAGCACCCGCTCTGAAGCCCATTTGGTGATCCCGTAGTTTGCGCTGTACTCGAAAAATCGCGTGCTGAAGGGCAAAGCAAAGATGACCTCTTTGCGTTGCCGTTCCTCCCAAAACTCAGAATATGCAGGTCTTTCACGATGCGAATTTTGTTGGAGAAGTTAAATAATTACCCCAATGTTTTTGCACGAAAAAAAAAGCTAAATCGGGAGGTATTTTAAGAACATGGTAATTTAAATACTATTTCAAGTAGGATTAGAAAACTTGTACTTTACTTGAACTACATTCTCTGTGCCTGTACTTGTACTTTACTACAGTATTTTTTCTAGTAATTTCTAAAGAATGCAAAATTGCCGACTTTAAAGCAAATTACCCAAATTTGGAGACAAAAAAAACGGCGTATCGTCATGTGAAAACGCGCTATCGTCTTTCGAGACGTCATCTGATAATTTCTCTCAGTGAAGTAACGGCAGCTATAAGACCGATAAAAATAAGCGCCTTATAAGTGGCTTGTGATAAATAGTTCGTCAGCGAAAGTAAAACAACTATTCCGTGGCGGCATGACTTTATCCAATATTCGCCGCTATTTCCGAAAAAAAAATGCTCCTCCGATTACCCCTGGAGCAATGCATACCAGATAAAATATAGAAAAATATACGGTATTAAAGGGCGTCATAAAAGATTGCGTTAAAAAGTATTGTACTTTACTTTAAAAGTACGTTATATTTATAGTACTTTACTTGAAGTACATAACCTCTAATTGACTTTGTACTTTACTTCAAGTACTTTTTCGATGGTCTTAACGCAACACTGTAAACAAGCAAACACTCTCTGCAAAATCTATCTCAGGCAGCGCTAAAACTCAAAACAGAAATGATACATCCGCATGACATCATTCACCTGACCGCTCTCTGCACGAAGCGTGGAGCGAAATCTTGCGCTGCGGAATCTCTTTCGTTCCAGCTCCCCCCCCCCCCCCCCATCCCCCCCTCCCCCTTTGCCCCCTCTGGAAATTAACAAAACAAAGTGCGAATAAACGATATGCTCCATGATTTTACAGGGTGTACTAATTAGTGAGATTGGCCGGTAGGTAATAGGACTATGTTTGTTACCTGATTTATGGAGCGAAACCACCTTGCTATTTTTCAATCATCAGGAAGTGTGGAAAAGTTGAGAATCTTCAAAAATATCGGGTAGAAAGATAGCGCTATGCATTTCGTTTTTCTTTTTCTCTAGAAAAATACACGTTATATTGTAGACACCCGAAGAGGAAGAGGCTTTTTGATTTTCTATCTGCATAACTATGCCATCAAAACAAAACGGAAAAGAGTTCATTGGCAGAAATCTGTGAGAAGGGTAAATAGGGAGAGTCTAATCAGTCACAAGAAATGGAGCTTACAAAAAAATTGTTTGAAACATTGTGCACTTTGACTATGCGGACATCTCCATTCAAATCTGCAAGCGATATTAACAATTTTTTGGCTCAATGACTTGTAACAACACGTAACATGTAACAACACGTAAGGTAATGCATGACTGAAGAAATTTGTTTTGGCTTCGGCGATAGCAGTCTAATAGGTTTCGACTGTACAGCGATAAGATTCCCAATCTTCGTCATGGTTAGAAATTTTTGCCGATCAAAATAGACGCTTCTTTTTATTGCATAATATTTTAAGGGTGACATTAAACCAGAGGGACGCGGGATTTGAAGTGACAGATCTAAACGAAATGAAAGAGGAATTGAGTGAGTTCACTTTACTTTTCACACGTATTTCAACTGTTATGCAAAAATTCACAAAGATATAGAGCTAACGCGTTGTTGATTATGACAACTTTAGCGTTGCTAAAATTAAAGAACTGCTTGACACTTTTATGGGAAGCACACACAGTTGTAAGTAGAAATGTAACGTCGAATGATCAGTGATGCCTGGAAAATAAGGAATGTCAGAGATAAGATCCAAAGTAGTAGTATTAAGAATAAGATATAATGCCTTGAAAGTTGAATCAGTAATTTGGGTAGGTTCAGTAACAAGCTGAGATAAGCTAAAATCAGAACAAAAGTTAAGGAAATCCAAATAGGGCGAAGAGTTCAAATTAGCAGAGGGAATGCGCTGGAACAACCAATGTGCGGAAGATTAAAATCGCCTAATAAAAACAGTGGTGTCAGTGGAAATCGAGAACAAATGGCATTAAGAGCATCATGTCGATGCCCTAAAAAACTCGTAGGACTTTCAGGTGGTCTATAACATGCGCACAGGAGGTCACTTTTATTGGCACACTGTAGTCGCGCACAGACAAATTCGAGTGAGGTAGCAAAATTTACGCAAAAAGATTCAAGAGATTCGTTCACAGCTATTAAAATCCTGTCCCCTCTTCTTGATGACCTGTCACAACGATAAAAGTTAAAGCACTTTTCACACTTCAAAATTTTGCAGTCGCGAACTGTACTAGAAAGCCAAGTGTCGGCCAAAACCACTATTTCACTAGATGAGGAATCGATTAGCGACGCCAAATCATCACGGTTACGAATGACACTTCGAATATTAGTAAATAAAACTTGCATTTCAGTATTACATTAAGTAAGGCCATCACGCTGATCATTCTGTTTTAATCATGACGGTGAACGATGATACTCTGGAAATATTAGTAACTTCAACGTCAGGAATTTCGTTACTCGGAGTGTAATTGAGTCGTAGTTCACGAACGCAGTTACTGTTGAGACAGCAGAAATATCACCTGTTGTTTACATAAAGACCTTTCCAGTGGCAGTCTCGAACGAAGCGCCCGGGCGGGAAATGCTGAGTCACTGAGCTGTGGACGCATTCCCAGCGTCCGATATGCCGCGCAAGAGATCAACAGCGCATGCTCAGGACGCCTTTCACAGCCCAGCAGACAAAAATGGCAGCGCAAAAAAAAATTTTTGCAAAGGTCTATAGCACAAGGTTGGAAAAACCCCGAGACTGCGGGTAAACGACACGACACTAAAAATTAGAGACTTTTTAGTGTCGTGTCGGTTACCCGCAGTCTCGGGGTTTTTCCAACCATGTGCAATGTACACCAGCTCGTTTGCGCCCTTACATTTTGTTCATTAGGTCTATAGCTTAGTATTGTGTAGTTTAAAAGGTTCATTACTCGGCTTTCCAGACTCAATTAATTTTTCTCTGACATTGGGGGTTTCGATGAAGAAATCCTTGGAAATGGAAACATTAGTACCACGAAGTTGGGCTTTAGAAATGAACACTTTTTCGTTAGGCTTAAAAGACGAAAATTTTTAAATAATTGCACGGCACTTATCGGCGCTAAAAATACAACCAAGCCTATGCGCACGAACAACACTTTCAGAGGAAATGTCAAAGTGAAGCTTATTTTGTATTGTTTCCCATACTTTGACCTCTGACATCGACCACGTTTCAGACTGCGAATCGAGGATTCTATAAAAAAATTAGTTATCTCTACGAGCACGGTCTTTTAATAAAAATAAACTAACGCGTAGACTGGCTTTTTTTTGCAAGAGAGTCGGCGGTTTGGTTTATGAATTTTAATTATTGCTGGACGGTGTCGACGCTGGATATATCTTGTTTTACGGTAGCCAGTCCACTGTGAATGACGGTTCCCTTATTTTCAATTGACTGCTGATTGTTTTTGATGGCACCCACAGTGTCAAGAGGCAGGGATTGCCCTTCCTCGAGTCTAACTGAGCGGTCACTAAGGTTCTGAAGTTATGAAATCATATCGGGCATTTGTTTCTCTTTCAGATATTTAGGGAGACCGGGATTTAGCTCGATGTCACTGTATAAAAGTAACCCCAGGCGTGGTACAAGGAGACAAACACACTTTTAAAAAGACGCTAAAAACACTTTGGTCATGGAAGTACCGTGTGACAGAGGTTGTCATAATATTTACAGTACAAAGATGGAAATGAATCAATCTGCATGAAGAAGTGAAAAGGATTAGACGACTGCATTGCTGGTACCTTCACATGCCAACTGAAGAGTAAAGCAGGCTGCTACTTGCTTTTAACTTGCGCCAGGAGTGATCTCGATGTTGATGCAGAAGACCTGGTGTGTTGCTTATGACCATCCCACTAAGCCGCCAGGAAGTAGTGTTGGAACTAACGCGTTACAACTATCGACGCTACCGGTAACGCGTTAATATTTCGACTAACGTACCAACGTACTCGTTAGAATCCCAAATGACTAAAGAGTAAAGTAATTTCGTTATTATTTTACGGTATCTTCTATCAAATTTCACTTCCAGTTACTCGTTATTTTTGATTAAAAACGTCCGCATGATTGTTTCAAAACAAATCATTTTTTATTCCGTACATTACTTAAAAGTAGCAAAGAAACTCCAACAAAGCTAAGTATAAGCGGCGTCAGTTTAAACTCCTTTGGAAGACACTTTTAACGTTCCCACGACCGGGCACAAAAGGCTTGAGATTATTGCTGCGGGGAAGCGCTACGTGTCCTTGGGGCAGTCTTGGCACAGAAGCTGCTAAGATCACCTTCGCCGTTCCCTGAGCATCCGTCTCGCTGGAAAGAGACATCCATTCAGAAGATCTGCCGCCGCTCAAAGGATATTTCCTCAGCATCTAACTACTCCTTCTAGTCACGTATTTCTCTTGAAAACAAACAAATTCTCGTTCTGTCAACAACAGAAAGGATGAACTCTAAGTTTGGAAGCATAGACGTTCCCACGCTTTGAACCAAAACAAGTGGCAAGGTTATCGCAACATTGAACGGCGACTGTAACCAGAATGACGTCACCATCTTTTAGAATCCCTGCCGCCGTGGTACAAAGGTGCGGTTTCTTGCTGGAAGGTGAATCCCGTTCAGAAGATCGCCTCCTACTAAATCCACTGGACATCCCTTCTCTCATAGCGCCTCTTTTTTTTTTTTTTTTTTTTTGCTATGACAAGAAACGGAATTGAACTGAGAACGACCTAAAACAGAGTATAAGAAGAAACAAAATACAAAACACTAATCGAAGAACAGACTCCAACCCCCGCGTACACGATGTGCATGCATAGCCGACGATCCCATGCCTGATGTTACGTCACGCGTAACGACAAGATGTCAGCCATTGACACTGGCGAAATTCGGGGTGCCGTTTCGAACATACGAGCAGGACAAGTTTAATTAATATCCGGACATTATGTATCAAAATGAAAATGATGTTTGTCTATATAAAGGCTCCCTAGACCTAACGAGCAAAAAAACTTAGGTATTTCCGATTTACACCGGACAATCCCTCTAAAGGGCAACTCCACTTAATTCCGAAGATTTCGGGATAATGAGTGATTTCGCATTAAAATGCCCTACTAAAAGACACTACGTCGTTTGTTTCTCGAAAAATGGGATATATATATTTTTAAATCTAATTGCAAACACGAGCGGAAATCGAAACCGAAACTTCCGCTCCGTCCGGCAACATTGCCATCGGGCTGCCAAGAACATGGCCATCACGTGGTACGAGATGTCACGTGATCCTTTACGCAACGACGGGCGTGATTGGGGCAGGCGTCTGCCAGGCGCAAGTGTCGTCTGCATCGCACTCTTTACCACGTTTTGGTGTCTATACGACATTCGACGACGTCTGCACTACTGATGTATAAGTCTGCGCACGTGGTGTCCGTAGTGTGGACGAAACTCCGAGAGACAATAATCACAACCGGTGAGACGACGACGGCGGTTGTGACGCAGGAAGCGCCGGTAACTGCGAGACCACGAGGCGGCCGGACGGCTCCCATGAAGCGCGCTGCGCAGGCGCGTTACGTCAATCACGTGGACACCGCTGAGCGCCGAGAGGAACCGTTGCTGGGACTAGGGGTGTCGCGAACCGCCCGTGGTTCGAGTTCGACCAGGTTTGACTTTTTCGAACTTTTAGTGGAAAATTCGACGAACCTTGTATTGAGGTTCGACTCGTGTGCGCATGCGCGACAGGCTGGCCAGTTGGCTTCGGATTGGATAATGATGCCTAAGGGATGAATTAAGGGCAGCGCTGATTGATTATTTCAGTTAATACGGTACAAAAAATTAAGTTATTAACTTCTTCAGTGATTAGAATTGGTTTCTTTTAATTGCAACTGTTTATAAAATAAAATAACCCTTTGCATAAAAAACAATTCTCCAAACGTAGACATGCTTGTATTAAGGTCTGGCCACACTGTCCACGAAGTCGAACCCGTCGAATCTGGGGAAAAGTTCGAAGGTTCGTCGAACCGGTTCGACCCAGTCGAACCCCGAAAGTTCGACCTAAAAATCTGGTTCGACAAAAGTTCGCGACACCCCTAGCTGGGACATCATCTGCTACGCTCACCCGGAGAAGTAAAACGTTTAGCTCAATGTTGGCTACGCCCATGCCGTAGTCTCGACTGTTGGTTGCGCCTGAATTCGCCCGCTCGAGTCAGCCGATTTCGGCAACTTGGCAAGTTGCAAAGTTTGGCTGTCCGTTTAAGAAACATTTAGACATAACTGCGTCGTAATATTCGACGTGCGTGCTTCCTAGGCGATACTGAAGAGGACTGCATTTTTTTTTAAACCAAAAATGAAGAGGAGTTGCCCTTTAAAGTAGCAGCACAAGATCTCGATAGATGTACCGTTTCCTGAAAACTCGACCTATCAAAACCCTTTATCTGTTTGGACGATATTTTGGCGAGGCAACGAAAATGCTTGACTCGTGTAGGTATAAGGGGGTAAGCCTCAGCTGTGTATAGTTGCAGCGGTATCCATATTCTCACATGAAACAAACATAAACATCGCGAAAACAAATGACAGACGTCCTCCTTTTCAATCCGGTGTTTCAGTTTCGCGCACCCGTTCAAGACAGAACAAACTTGAGATGCTAAAAAAAAAAAAGTCAACATTCTTACGAATTGACCCTTTCAAAAATTATCAATGAGTTTCTATTGAGTTCCTTATGCATTACATTAGAAACTCAATAGCAACTCATTGATAATTTTTGTAAGGGGACGACGACGACGCGTCCGCGAGGCGCCTGCAAGAGCAGCGCTCTTTCTCATGCAGCCTCGCGCTCAGAGAGAGAGAGAGAGAGAGAGAGAGAAAGCCTTTGGGCAAGGGTCGTCGGGAGAGAGGGATGAGGAATAAAGGTGTCGAGAAAGAATGAAGGAGAGAGACGGAGCCTGGGGTATTGCAGCCGCCGCCGCACGAAGGAAGGGGGGGGGGGGTGGGAGGGGGGGGGGAATAAGTCAGCGCCATAGTCTACGCGGCCAGTAGTTTTTTTTTGTCTCGCCAATTTCCCCTGCAGTAATCGGCACCAACTTGGGCAAAACGGCCTTTGCCTTGCCTTTGCGCCGCTTGTCACCCTTCCCCCTCACTTCTCGGAAACCGTCACACAAGCTTGGAACGTACGAGCTTCAAACTTCAGCAGCATTAGCAACAGGCAACGCAACAAGAAAAAAAAAAGAAAGACGCGTTTGTTCCGGATGATGCGGTAGTTGAAAGTTCACGCACTCGTTGTGGGTAAACGACATGTTGTATATTACGTTCCTTTCTCTTTACGTGTGAGCGAAACCGAAGCTACCAGCCCGAGCATGGAAGCCTGAAATGGTGTCAGCACTGCACGAGCCCGCTTGCCAATCATGGCCACACAGAGGTTGGGGCTCGTGCTAGAGCTTTGACTTCGCTCGCACTTCAAGTGAAACGAAGTGTAAGAACAATAAGATAAAATAGTATTCTAGTTTTACTTCAGGGTGAAATCGAGAAAGCTACTCTAACCAAAAACAAAGTTTGTACATGGAAAAAAAAAGTCTAGGGAGAGTGCAGTTTAGACTTAAAAATTACCTTTCAACGTCGAGAAAATCGTGCTTGGGTACGATACGTTTTGTAGAGCCTCGGGCTAGATGACGCGATGAAAACGACCAAACACCAAATATTAGTAGAAAATGGCGGCGCTCACCTGTACCAGCAGGGCAGGTGACACAAGGCCTCTAAAGTGCGATTGTAGGAGTGCATTGTAAACGTCCCTCAACTTGCAATCGCCGTTCACCATGATAACTTTCTTCTTCGGTCCCTGGATCACCAGGCACTCGACGCTCATAGTTAGCTTCAAATTCTTTAAAAAAAAATCGCGAAGACGAATCTAACGGAAAGGAAAGAAAGCCCTCACCTAATTTGGTATAAGAAGAAAAAAAAAAAAAAAAGGAGTGAGAACTGTTCTTCTCAGTTTTCACCCTCCCTTTCCCGATTGTGAGGGAAAGGAGGGTAACACATTGACACTTTCGAGGGTGAGCGTGGCAGCGTGCGTCATCAACTTCACAACAACAAAAAAAATGATCCGCGTGGAATAACTGCCGTACTAAAAGTTCAGTGAAGATGATCGGGATGCTTTCTGGAAAAACATCGTGTTCGTCATGAATTTTCGAACAATCTTAGAAGCCGGTTTAAAACACAAACACATTAAACAAGACAGATGCTTACACAGCGGATAGCTGTGTTTGGGAAGCACATTTATACCCTCAGGGTAGTCAAGTTTGGTGTGACACGTTCCACCATTTAGCTCAAAATATTTGCAGCACTGGGAAGGCCGTCTCACGAGCCTGCTTGCTCGTACACTCTAAGCTCGGAAACCTATAATGTAACTTCTAAACCAAAATAACCTATAAAATAAAGGTTACAACGACAGTCATTTTGATGTTTTCATTATTTTTGTCAAGACTATAGGTTACAAGGGCCAAATTGAAAGCCAAGACGCCGATTTATAGGTTACTTGAATTGGCAACCGACGTGTAACCTCTTCACAGTTACCTATAAAAAGCGTGGTAACCTATTTAGTCAAGATTCATGGAGAAATGGAGTTGAACTAAATTGCTGAACTTGAAATTATAACCAGGGGCTCAAACCGTAACCGTAACCAAAACCGAAAACCGTTTAGGAACGAAATTTTTTCAGTAACTGAAACCGGAAAGAAACCGTTATTTGAAATTTATAAAAAACCGTAACCGTAACCATAACCGTAAATTACTTACCGGAAACCGGTTTTAACCGATATTAACCAAAAATTAACAATATAATATTTTTTCTCAAGTATGACCTAGAGGAGGAATCTTGAAATGTCGTGCTCATTTGACAGTTACTGTCAGCGAGTGGTGCATCGCGTAATACATTTCCGTTCCATCTAACTTTAGGATTAGGAATACTTAGTTGGAATCAGTGGTCAAGCTTATAATAGAAACGTCAATATTTATAAATTTGCCACACTCCTACATCGTTACATGTATTCAGTACGTGTCGCCTTCAGGGTATTAACTAATAAGTTATAATTCTCAGATGTCCATCCAACTAGGTTCTATCAAAAACGCCGATCTTCCTAACATGCAGTAGCCAGTATGAAGAAACGAGGTAAATTGACCATCACGCAGAGTTGGCGGGAAAGTAAATATAGTGTCCGTTTAGTCTGAAACGTGTCGCGAGTGACGATTTTAAAACAACACAGAAAGAAAAAAAATGTCAGAGGTTTGCCATTGGCCTTTTGTACGATATATATATACTGTAAACGACTAAATTTTCGCGGGCTAAAATTTTCGCGAATCGGGCCAAAGCTGAAAATTTGAAATTATTCGCGGGTTCTAATTTTCGCGAATCGAGTGTAGCTTCCATAGCGTTCAGATATTGCCCGAATTGTTCGCGGGACGTATTTTTCGCGAATTGTAGGCGATTCGCGAAATTCGCGAAAATTAGGTCCTCGCGAAAATTTAGTCGTTTACAGTATTAATTCATACAGTAAGTAAACAATTGTTATTTATCGACCTTTACTTTTTATGTGTGTGACCTGACAGACTGACTGGGTTGCTTAAGGATAGCAGTAGACGAAATGCAATTTTTATCGAGTTTTTCACAAAACTTTTTATCCAGAATCGATAACGCTGACTCGTGCCGAGACCGACAAAACAAAAATGTTGAGGTTGTGAGTATTGTGTGGCGTTTCAGAACTGATGAGCAATTTCCGTCTTCAGCTCGTTGCTCGCCGTCCCGCGGACGGGAAGCGCTCTGGTGAGGGTCCCCCTGTTTTCCTGCTCAGCGGGCACGGCGGAACTGCTCGCGATCATTGCTCGCGAAATGTCATTTCCGACTCCAAACAACACTCTTCACTGTCCCAATGTAGTACTGCAGCAGGCATGGAATTGTATGTTATTAGGAAGCTTCAGTATTGCGCAAAAAAAGCAAACGAAAGTGCTGTGCGTTTGCGCGAGAGTTGCGTGCTCCAAGCTGAGCATGCGCGTCGTCGCCGTGCTCCAATCCAAGACCGCAATATTGGGCTCTGCGCATGCGCTCTGTGGAACACGCAAACACACAGGACTTGTGTTCACTCGTTTACGCCACACTAACGCTGCATTCACACTGGCGTTCAAATCGCAACCAGGAAGCGGGTCCGCACGTTTTCATCATCAAATGCATGGGAAAATGCAGTGAATCTTTAAGCGAAACGTGCGCAACCGCTTCGCGAATACGGTTCAATCGCCAGTGTGAACGAGTCATAAAGCTCCCTAATGTTTCGCCGGTTTCCGAAGCCAACAAAACGTACTGCAGTGACCAGACGTGCAAGCGGGTAAAGGTTTCTTTGAACCAGAAAGGCTAATATTGGCAAAATGATTGCGCGTAAAAATTAAAAAAAAAAAGAAACTAAATTTCGGAAAATATTTGTAATAAAAGAATCTGCTTTTAAGTTTTCTTGTGGTTGTGCGTGTGTAAGGAAAAGGGGGGGGGGGGTGGGGGTGTCATTTGATTCGGAAGGATTGGCGGCTACTTTGGAAGTATTACCGACTGTCAGAAGTCGCAACTTCTTTGCACCAAATGCGTTACCCACAATTAATGCAATTTTGCACAAATTTTTCAGCTTAGCGAAAATGTTTTCATTGATTTTAGACCATTTATATTTTATAACTTGTTATTTTGAAATGCTGCAATTTGCACCAGTTATAAACATTTTCGCACTTTTGATTATTGTACTCGTTGGCACGTTTGAAATTAGATCATATGCGACAAAATATATTAGAGCTTGAAAGAGTATGTGTTAAACTTTCTTAATTATTATTATTACAACAAATTTCGGCAATGTAGACCCCAATAAACGCCAAAATCACAAATCTACCTTATATAACCATAGAAGTATATTCATAAAGGTGTATTGTGTATTTTTGTTTTCTTTTAAGCCTATAAAAAACTCTGACAACGTTGCCAAGATAGAAAAACACTCAAAACACTGGATATAATATAAAGACCTATTGTCACGTTTTGCTTTAAAAACACGCACGCACACACACACACACTTCTGCTCTATTACTCGGATTCGTCTTTGTGTTTTTGTAGTAACAAGAGCGTACCTTAATATATACGTTTTTTGAACATATTCTAAGCTTATCACCCGCGATGATATTTTGAGAAATTTGCATTAATTCTGTTATTCTTGTGCTGGGAACAATGTTAAAGGGATTGTCCGGTTGAAACCGAAAGTGCCCCTTCTTAATTAAACCTTTCAAGAGCATACGTACGAAGCTGCACCCCGAATTTCGCCAGTGTCAATGGCTGATAGCCGTAGCTGGTGCGTGAGGTCACAAAACGCAAAGGTTTGTCGGATGGACGGGATAACAAGCGCTGGCCGATGGATGTCTTGTATTTTGTTTCGAATTATTTAGTCTCTTAGGCCAGTGGTTCTCAAATAGGGGTCCGCGAAGGCATTGTAGGAGTCCGCGAAGCCCTGCCTCATTAGTCAAGCCCGGTAATAAAAGTTGTCTGTTTTCAGGTCGAGAAGAAATATTTCAGTTTTCGGGCGAGTTTTCTCGTGTGTATGTAAATATGAGAGGTGTACTGCACACTAGCCCTTGGTTATATCCATTTATTAAATCATTATTATATTTGACCTATACCTTTCCCCTCCCCTCACCGCGAACGGGGTCCTCCATCATCTCCGCCGATCCACAAGGGGTCCGCGAAACACCGATGGTTGAGAACCACTGTCCTAGGCTGTATGCTACTGAAATACGTTTCTTTTAATGCATTTCCCAAGTGTGTGCAAAAAAGGTCACGCCTTTTAGCAGGATATTACTCAAAAACAGCCATAAGCTTCGAGCAAACGTATACTGTTTCGCGAAAACACAACTGCGACAGCCACCGATAGAACTCTTGCAAAACAAAAAATGCAAACTTTTTTTTTGCCTCTAAAGCGACATTTGGGTACACTTATCGGCGGATCTACTGGATCGGTGATGAGGCTACGGGTCGTTCTCTCGGTGGCGTTGTCCGCGGGTCGAAGGCAAACGACGAATCGTTCAAACGCATGTCGTCACTTGACTTGGACGAGCTTTGTGAATCATAGCCACGCTTTATTTTTTACTCGTGGTCAGTGGCGTACCAACTTGCTTTTGAGTGAGGGGGCAAACCAGCCCCCCTCTCCCCCTCTCCTTGGTATTCCTTGGGCGCCGCCGGCCAGTGTTTGCCCTGCCCAGTGGCGGCTGTTTCAGGGGGGACTGAACACATGCCTTGCCCCCCCACTCTGAGAACTGAGGGGACAAGCGCCCCCCTCGCCCCCCCGGTTGGTACGCCCATGCTCGCGGTTCAAACAGAATCGGGCTGCACGCATGCTACATACAACGTTTGGCACCGTTCCAAATAGGCCTAGCTGTTGGTTTCGGTTTCGCCGCATTAATCAAACCGATTTATTCGATTTGGGTGAGGAGTGGATGGACGTAGTTGAATATCGTTGGCACAGCATCACACCTCAGCTTACGAGCCTTCTGTCCGCTTAGAGCTCAGCTCGTAGTTCTCTTCTTGAGATGATTGCTGCTGCATAAGCGGGATCCAAGGAGAATTGCGGGATCTCGATCTCGACGGGAACCCAATCCCTACGCACGGCGACGATCCATTTTGCTCGTCCCAGCACGTCTCGCGGAAAAGTGTGGAACGTCACGTATTGGCTCGCACTTGCTGCCCGGTGGTTGTGGCACCCAACCGGGCAAAAAAAAAATCTCACCCATCCACGAAACAAGTCGAGCGCAACAACAAAAACGAAGGACGCTGCGGCGTTCACTTGCAGGCAAACGACGAGACGGGAATGCTCGCTTTGCGTTGTGTGACGTCAGAGCTTCAATGTTGCCAACGAAAGCCGCGTTTACTCTAGGATGCGATTGGAGCAGTATAAATTCAATTACTCATTCAGAGGGGCATATAAAATTCAGATTTTGCGCGAACGATATGTCTCGAGGCAATAGGGATGATATCCAATTGTTTTCTCGAATACAAAGTTTGACCGGACAATCTCTTTAAAGCAGTTAGTCATCTAAATACCCAAAACTTATTGAAATGCAAGCAGTTTATTATCTCATATCACAATTATCTCAGCGAAAAAAGACAGCAACAAACAAATATCTGCTCTGACTTTCTTTCTTCAACAAATACCATATCTTATGTTACCTCTAATGTGTATGAAAGAGACACTGAAATCTCCAAAATATTTTGAAGTGCATGGAAATTTGGACCCATGCCAAAAATAAAGTTTCCCATAAACACTTTTTTAGCTCAATAGTCACGCTTTCAAACACATGAAAGAAGAGTTAGGGCACAGACGAGCTGCTGAACACTAAGCAACATAATAAAACCGGAGACACGGAACATGAAGGACACACAACGACGTCTCAGACACAGCTAAAACGTTTTATACTCAACAATCACTTTATAGTAACCTTTCGCGTCAGGTGAGGGTTGTTTACTATAAGGGGAATGTTGTGAATAAAACCTTCTAGCTGTGTCTGAGATTGTCTTGTGTGTGTCCTTCGTGTTTCGTGTCTACGGTTTTATTATGTTGCCTGAGACACATCTTGAGATATGAAAGAACCCGAAATTAACACTTACACCGAGAAACAAAATTTAAAAAAAAAATAGTTTCGGTTTCGTTAAAAAATTAAAACGTGCCTCCTGTCCTAAATATTACACTGAACACCATGGTTGTCCTTCGGATAAAAAGGTGACATGGGCCGATAACACCCTAGTTTCCTTGTATATTAGGGGATAATTTATGGCACTCAATGAAGACATCACACTAGACAGGCTCAGCAACTGGTATACCGGCACGCATCTCCGACCCTCACATAACCACCATTCTGGGAAACGAGTGTCGCAACCTATAGTGAATTGGAGTCGTGAAAAGGTATTGCTGTGAGTGATCAGTCTGGCAACCGCAGTAAATTTTGTATTGACTCTCCACAACTCTACTCTCACGGAAAGGCGCCTGTAGTAGTCAATGAAATGTGTGTGCCGAGTTTGATGATTTATTTTTGTGTACACAACCGACGATCGATCACGTCTTTATTCTATGTTAACAAAACATAGAACAAAACATGATAACAAAACAAATCGCAAAAACACAAAGACAAGCGAACAAAAATCAACCGAAGACAACACAGGACCAGTGCTAACTTCCTTTGTTTTGTGTGTTCCGCCCACGTCGCTGATTTCAAGCTGCTAAAAGGTGCTCTTTTTTTTGGGGGGGGGGAGGGGGAGATACAGAATTTTTAATTAAACATTTTATTTTACATCAACTATCAAGCAGTATGTAAAGTTGAAATTAAATTTATAAGCTGTAATTTTTAATCCAGGTTCCATTTTTTTGAATTATATGCCCTGTAGAAGTATCTTCAACAATGCCCCGGCATGACGACTCTGGTAAGGAAATGACGAAATTCTGAAACTCCTGAAAGTACTTCGAAGTGGTTTTATTGCGGCGCGTGGCCTATGGAATCAAAGTGTACCATCGTGAGCACTATGAGAGGGAACAGCGGAGCGCGTGCCAAATGGTCTCGAACCCTACCCGTGGCGATACGCTGCGGTAGCTCCTGGAAAGAAGGTGGACAGAGCGGTGCGCTTCCGTCTGCTGCCGGCACCCCCGCCATGCTGGCTTTGCTCTCGCGCGGTACCTGATAACGATGAACATTGCGAGGCGCTTTTATACGTCGTATCATTGATAGCTTTGCGAACTTGAAAAAGAAAGCTCACGGCAACGAGATGAAAACAGGTTTATTGACGCCTGCCAGTAAAAAAAAAGACAAACAATTAATTAATAAAACACAAAAACAACCGTATCTGGGAATGATTACAGCGCTCCCCAATCACTCTCTTTTATTAAAATACTGGTTGTGCGTAAAAAATCGAACAAATAGATGATCCAAACGTCCATAGTTATCATTGTCGCCAACCGCATTTTTGATCTCGGTGCTATCAAGTGGTATCAAGAGGTTATCGCCGTTAGTAGTCGGCGACCAACTATACCTCGTGAAAAGTAAGCTGCCAATGGCGGGGGCGCCGGCAGCCGACGGAAGCGCACCGCTCTCTCCACCTTCTTTCCAAGAGCTGCCGCAGCGTATCGCCACGGGTAGGGTTCGAGGCTATTTGGCACGCACTCCGCTGTTCCCTCTCATATTACTCACGATAGTACGCAGAGTTACTGATCAGTTTCAAAAGAAGGAATCAACTGTAACAAGGTGTTGTACTTAACATTATTTTATGTTTAACCTAACAACAAGGCAAAAAAAAAAGAGAAAACGATGCTTAGAATGTGAATATCTTAAACTAAGCCTACTTAGTTACGCGTGTGTCCCTGACTCTGAGAGCCAAAATCTTGGCAGTGTTTTTTTATTATTCGAATTCTGAGACATTTCATCCATATACTGTTACTGCTAGAATTTGCTGGCATGAACAGTGTTTGAATGATGCGGGCCTATAAACGAAAATTATGGCGGTTGTTAGCAGGTTGCTATTTCCTCTTTGCGATCGCTAGATATAGCAGGTTGTTTCATTTGCAGGCACGAGTTCGTTGATTCAATTCTGTTGAAAAACCTTTCTCGCCACTAGATGCTTTCATTTGTGAACATGCATAGATGTCCATTCTACCCAAACCCACCCGGCCATTACACTTTCATTCCAAAACACCAAAACGAACTGCTATAAACAAAAGCGAGGTGACTCCATATTAACGAAATACTGTTTAAAATAAACCTTGTTTTTTGCTTTGTTTGTCGCCATAAGAATTCAATCACGATTTTTTTTCCTACACTCTAAAATTGCCTGGGCGTCTACTTACCTCAAGACACTCGAAGAGTTAATCTCCCTGAACTACGAAATTAGCTCAGCATATGATGAGGCGGAACAACTCTTTAGACCTCAAATTGAAGTCTGCGCGGTGCAATTACTCAATGCAAGCATGACGCTTTGCATTGCGCAATTCCACATCGCAGACTTCATTTTTAGGCATAAACGGATGTCCAGCCTCATCATTCGTTGAGCTGATTTCGTAGATCGCAGAAATTGGCCCTTTAAGTGTTTTGCGGATACGTAGACCGGCAGGTTTTTCTTAGAGTGTAGTTGTGTCTGACTGCTGAAACCAATGAGGTATGAGCAGTCAAGTTATAGGACCAGAGGGATATATTATAGGGCATAATAGTAACGATAAGACTTATAACTGACTAAATTTTAAAAATAATTTTAATTAGTGATCATAAACATAAGTTTTCACTTGGGAACTTGCCGAGCTTCATTAAAACATCTAAATCAGTAACGTTTCGAAAACTTTGGATTGCATGGAAAGCACAGTTGTGCGCTAAAGCTTCCATTCGTGCAACACACTTAAACTTATATGCGAAAAAATATTCCCGCGTGGCTTTACGTTTCTTATTAGCGTCTTCACACCGCGAGCCTTGCGCCTGTTTCGCAAATGGTAACCTTAGTGTGCTACTTCGCTTTTGACGCGTTCAAATACTTCTTAAATTTACTGATATACTGGGCGTCGATTGTGTTCAAAATGTTTCTAATTGAACTCATCTGCATATTCGCTAACTGATATGTAAATTTACAATTATGAGTTACCTAACCGACATATCTTGCGATTCTCGGCAAATATCTTTTCCTCCCGGCCGTGTAACTACTAGGCACAGACAGTGTTCTTGTAGATTTAACGGTTATTTTTAAGATAAATCTGTAACACCTAACATACGTGTCCGCCCAAATTTAGCTCCAGCGGTTCAATACCAGTCTGAAGTCTCACATATAGCCGTTTTCTTATTAATATTTTAATTGTGATTTATTTTTTTTATTTCAGTGGGAAGATGGGGCACAGTCTCGGTAATTTCCTTCATTCAGCCCTATCTATTCATGGACTTCGTCCTTAACCATTTTTCCATTCAAAACTTTAAACCATTAATTATAATTTTTGAAAAAAAAAAAAGAAAAAAACACAGCGGTTCTCTCTGATATGTAGGCTACAATTTTAGTCAGTTAGCACTACATTTTTGGGGAAAAACAAAGTTCGACGATGCGTAGTTTATGTTTTTCGGTTAAACAAACACTGACACTTTTGGGGGACTCCCTTTATGCTGGGTGCTTCGGAAAAGACTTCAGAAAATACCTACCAATAAGGTGGTTGGTAGAAAATAAAACGCTTTCTGGGATGAAACTGCCTGCCGCAGTCGGAGTTCGAAAAAGCTACGAACAGACTAATTAGCTAAAAAATTGACTACCACTGTCAAATTACCTTGCATTTTGGTGAGAACACTTACCTAGTTTTAATTAGAAACTTGTTTAATTGTCATTAAAAACACCTATATTAGCCAATTCCAGGACGACAGCACGTGCGATTCGTCAGGGTGCGCAAAATCCCCACTCGTTCAACAGGCACAAAGCTGGCGATGAAAATACACTGATGGTATATTTGTCATCTGCGCGCTAACATTAACGTTGAATCTCTCGATTTGACGTATAAAGAAATCTCAGCTTGTAATTTTTACAATGTTTATCTTGGGAAACGAAATAAAAAAATGCGTCCGTTCATAAACTAATTGTGATTACTTTGCGTAAGAGCAAAACAAAAATATTAATATTTCACGTTATTTATTTGGGACTGGCCACCATTGGAAAGACGGCGTGACTTCAACCTGGGTGTCTTGTAATAAGTTTGCAAGATGTACAATTGTTTACGTAAACTCGGACGTTATTTGAATAATATTGCCTTTTAAACTTGTATAATTCGTATTCAAACTTGTATCCTTGACACAATAATATTGTACTAAGTTTTAGTAGCACCAGCATAGAGAAGCACGCAAAATAACTTTTTCTTCTGGCCTAAGATCTGATACCGGGGTGAGGGGATTGGATAGGGGGACTGATGGCTCATCACTGTAGGATTGCTCTACGCACTGACGTTGCAACTACCTGCCCGACCAAACCGCCTGTCACAGGCTGCGATTCTGCAGGCGAGAACACCGCAGCTAGCAATACTGCTTGATTGAACAACAAGGCGAAAAAAAACACATATGCTAATAGAACGTATTTATACCGGCATCCGTTAAACCATATTGGTAACCGGTTCGAAGCTTCGTTCAGCAATATAACAACACTGCTCAACAGTTTTGTCAAACTGCTTACAGGTTTAGCTTAGCGATATGCGGACCTACTCACACCCCAAAGAGGTCTGGTGGACCGGATGTGTTCTTCCCCACCACACCGCACAACACCCTTGAGTAGCGTAGCATATCACCGAAGCAGGCAATGGCCAGAATGGGATGTACCTAACTCGTAAAACCACATCGACTAAGTATTCATCGACCAAGTATAATAAAGTGGAAACGCCGACCTATGCACAAGCGTTATTGAGGTGTTTCCCCTCCTCTAACGTGGTTCCCGAATGCAATGAGAAAGGCCAGCAATTTCTGCCACTCTGCCACTCTTCCAACGGCGTCGCGGTTACGCCAGACATGGTTGGCCGAAGGTGGCAGTTGAAAAGGCCACACGCGCTGCAGGCGCTGACAGAAAACAACTGGAACCTCAGTGTCCCCAGTGCACCCAGCTACACACCACTGCCTACGTTACTCGGAAGACCGTGTATGAGTTGAGAGGCGCCAAACGCTCCTATCACTGCCTATGTTTTAATAAAAACTATCGCACGCCGGCAAAATTAGTTTCCAGCTCTTTACTCTCAGCGTAACAAGAAACCTCCGCCAGAAGTTCACGAAGGTACAAAAATCGTTCCAAGGCCCCTTTGAGCCGCTGAGAATTTGGCATAGCTAGAAGGAGATGCACCATGAGCGTGGGGGCCTTCTTCATTGTGAATCACCTCCTTACTGCTTTAGGTTGGGTATGACTGTCTAAAAAAATACAATTCATCGACTACATGGTTTTCTGCAAATTGGTGTAAGAAGCAAGGCGAGGTGGAAAAACACTATAATGTAACTGAGTCTACAAATAAAGCAGAAACAAAGAAGATGTGTGAGTTGTATTTTTAATGAGGTGGCGCAGACGAGAAAATTTGACAATGCAGCGCCGGAGCGGTTTAAAAACTTATATACTCCATTGAACATTTCGTTTGAACTTATGGCTTCTACTTCGCTCAAGTTGAGCGGCACTACCATATCAGTGGTTCCCCGATTTATAGACAACCATTATCACATTACGGTTTTAAATGTGTAAAAGATCACGTATGTACGACAGTGCGCAGTAAACTCTCGGTGCAGTCAAAAACCATCAAAAATAAATCATAAGTATAAAGACATACAGGGAGTGCTGATTCTGACCTTGCCTAAGAGAAGAGTGTTGTAACATCATGGAATCTAGTCCCAGGTCAGACGAGCGGTGGGTCCATGTGAAGGACAACTCGCGTTTTGGTGTTACTCTGACTATGCTAATATTGCCGCGAGCGCAGCTAAGTAGGCAGCGCGCTCGTGGCCTAACGGTTGTCGCGCGTGCCTTCCACGCCGAAAGCCCAGGGTTCGATCCCTGGCAGCGCCGCGTCTTTTATTTATTCTTCCAATTGAGATTTCTGGTAATTTCGAGAACCGTGTTGCTCGTTCTAGGTTAGAATGTTCTGCGCGCCGAATGTTCCAGGCCGAATGTTCCAGAAGCCCACGCGTGCACAAAAGGGGCTCCGCGTAACCAACCGGACTCAGTCTCGCCCCAGCGTTCGACTCTGCGCTTACGCCGACTTCGACGCCCGCGACGCTCTATTGTTATCTTCTGTTTCCTTCTTTATTTTTGGGCACAAGTTCGCCCCATTAAACGTTTAGTTTCTTCAGTTATTCGCCGCCTCATCACTTGTCCTTCGTGACATTTTGGTGGAGGTGCGGGGTAGCGCATGTCCCTGCAGCGTACCCCTCCGAGGGCCCGCAGTGCAAGTCCGACGCCAAGCCCACGAAGAACCAACGAAGGCACTACCGAGATCAGGTTCAGTCGTCGCACCCAAGGCCTACACCCGGAATTCGGACTTCTGCCGCCCAGGACAAAGCAGCCAACGAGGCCGACGATGGCCAACCAGTCGCCGACCCCCGCCGCTCCTGCCGTCGTCTACCTGCCCGCCGCTCCTCGTACGCCGAGTCCCTTCCACGGCGAGATCCACGAGGATGTCGAAGACTGGATCAAGCACTACGAGCGTGTGGCGCGCCACAACGGATGGACTGCGGAGCAGTGCCTCCAGAACCTCTACTTTTCGCTGGAGGGTACTGCGAGACATTGGTTTGAGAATCACGAGGCTTCGCTTACGTCGTGGGACATCTGTGTGGCCGAGTTGCAGCGGACGTTCGCCACCCTACACCGACGGGAGAAGGCAGAAGATCTCCTCCGAATTCGAACGCAGGGCCCCAACGAAAGCGTCACAAGCTTCGTAGAAGATGTCCTCCGCCTGAGCGCCCGTGCCGACCCACGAGCCACAGACGACAAGAAGCTGCGGGTCCTCATGCGCGGGGTGAGAGATGACATCTTTGGAGGCCTCGTGCGCAACCCGCCGGGCACCGTCGAAGCCTTCGTCACCGAGGCGACAAACATCGAGCGCGCCCTCCAAGCGCGCGCTTCCCACTACCAGCGACATCCAAGTGTCGCTGCAACCGCGCTGCTTAGCGGCGAGAACGCTCCTGGTACGGACATCCGCGAAATTATCCGGGAGGTCGTCCGGGAGGAACTCCGCCAGTTGCTGCCAGCCGCAAGCCGTCCAGCGACACTCTCCATCGCCGAGGCTGTGCGCGAGGAAGTACAACGGGCGGTCCAACCTGAAATTCCCATCAACGTGACGACGCCAGAAGAACCGACGTTGAGCTACGCCGCCATGGCCCGCCGACCGCCGCAAGCTCCCCGCCAAGCCATGGCGCCACCCCGAAGAGACGCCCTAACGCCGCACTACCCCCGACGACAGGAAGATCAGGCGCACGTCCACCCAGAGCAACCTGCGCCGAGGAAGACAGACGTCTGGAGGACGGCCGACCGACGCCCGCTGTGTTACCACTGCGGGGAAGCTGACCATGTGTACCGCCGATGCCCATACCGACGACTCGGGCTGCGCGGATTCCACCCAAACGACCCGCGCCCCCGGTATGGCGAACGCCCTCGGGAGATCGACGAGTACCTGCGACGACCTCAGTCCCCCGAGCCTGCGTCCCGCCGAGAGTTCCGGTCGCCTTCGCCACGACGTCCAGCTTCGCCGATGCACCGACCCCGACGTGAAAGCCTGTCACCCCTCGCTCCACGCCGGGGAAACTAGGCGCGGCAACCCCTGGAGGTGGAGTTGCCGAAGACGACCGACGCCAAGATCCTCCAAGATCGTCGGAGCACTCCCACTCTAACGCCGCAACGCCCCGAAACGACGTTTCTGCAAGAGTGTCGAATAACCTCAACGTAATCATCGACGGCCACGACGCGACAGCACTCGTCGACACCGGAGCAGACTACTCCGTTTTGAGTGGGAGACTCTCTCGCCGCCTTCGGAAAGTTACGACGTCGTGGGACGGACCGCAGATACGAACCGCCGGCGGACATCTCATCACACCTGTCGGCAGGTGCACTGCGCGCGTTGAGATCCACGGCGAAACCTGCCCTGTGAAGTTCGTCATTCTGCAAGACTGTTCGAGGGACGTCATTCTCGGAATGGACTTCTTGTGCGAATACGGCGCCATCATCGACCTTGCGGAGAACAAGCTGACGCTTCGGAAGCCTGTCCCATCGGCAGAAAATCCCAAAGCAACGTTAGCTACAGTCCGAGTCCTTGCCAGCCATGTAAACCTGCCGCCGCTGTCGAGTGTCTTTGTACCCGTCGGGACCGAAGAAGCCACCTGCGGTGTAGCACTGTTGGAAGGAAGCGTCCAACTTCTCGTTGGACGAGGGATTGGCATTGCGAGAGGCGTAATCGAGATCCAGGACGGGTGTACCGTAGCCCTTGTCACCAACTTCCGGCAAGAGTCGCAGCACCTTACAAAGGGTACAGCTGTGGGCTTCGTCGAGGAAATTCCGGACTCAGCCGCGATCGCCGTGATCTCAGAAGACGCTTCTCCGGCGCAGCACAAGAGAACCACGCCGTCAGAGCTCGACATCGACCCGTCCCTCCCAGCCCCACAACGACGGCAACTCAGTGACCTTCTCGCCGAGTTCAGTGAGTGCTTCTCCACGTCATCGAAGGTGCGCCAAACGACGGTTGCGAAACATCGAATAATCACTGATGACGACGCTCTCCCTGTGCATCGGCCACCGTACCGAGTCTCCGTGAAAGAAAGGGAAGTTATCCAGAAGCAAGTTCAGGAAATGCTTGATGACGACATTGTCCAGCCCTCAAACAGTCCGTGGGCTTCCCCAGTAGTCCTAGTGAAGAAAAAAGACGGAACCCTGAGGTTCTGCGTGGACTACCGCCGGCTGAATGCAGTAACAAAGAAGGACGTCTATCCGCTGCCCCGCATCGACGACACCCTGGACCGGCTGCGCCACGCCCGATACTTTTCGTCGATGGACTTGAAGAGCGGGTACTGGCAGATTGAGGTCGACGAACGAGATCGTGAGAAGACGGCCTTCGTCACACCGGACGGACTGTATGAATTTAAAGTGATGCCGTTCGGGCTGTGCACAGCGCCGGCAACCTTCCAGCGTGTTATGGACACCGTCCTTTCCGGCTTGAAATGGCAGAGCTGTCTCGTCTACCTCGACGACGTTGTCGTGTTCGCAACCGAATTCGACGAGCACCTCAGACGACTGCGAGCCGTGCTACGGGCCTTCAAATCTGCTGGGCTGACACTCAAGCCTTCGAAGTGCCGGTTCGCCTATGGAGAGCTGAAATTCTTGGGCCACGTCGTGAGTGCTCAGGGTGTAAGCCCTGATCCTGCAAAGACGTCCGCTGTCGCCGAATTCCCCAAGCCATCGGACAAGAAGGCCGTCCGTAGATTCCTTGGGCTGTGCGCCTACTACAGACGTTTCGTGCGTGACTTTGCACAGATTTCTTCACCGCTGACGAATCTGACGAAGGACGACGTGCAGTTCCAGTGGGGAGAAGAGCAAGAACAAGCGTTCGACGAACTCAAGCGAAGGCTGCAGTCGCCCCCTATCCTCGGACATTTTGATCAGTCGGCGGAGACAGAAATACACACGGACGCCAGCAATACCGGTCTCGGTGCGGTGCTCGTTCAGCGACAAGAAGGGGCAGAGAGAGTAATTGCTTACGCAAGCCGGGCGCTGTCTAAGGCAGAACAAAATTATTCAACGACCGACAAAGAATGCCTTGCTGTCATCTGGGCGATAACCAAGTTCCGTCCGTACTTGTACGGTATCCCGTTCCGCGTGGTCACAGACCACCACGCCCTCTGCTGGCTCGCAAACCTCAAGGACCCGTCAGGACGCCTTGCTCGCTGGAGTCTGCGACTGCAAGAATTCGACGTAACCATTGTGCACAAGTCTGGCCGCAAGCATAATGACGCCGACTGCTTGTCTAGGGCCCCAGTCGAATCTCCACCTGACAGCACCGACGACGACGATGACGCTCGTTTTCTCGGAGCAGTTACAGATACCGACATGGGAGCACTTCAACGAGACGACCCGGAGCTTCGCGCCGTGATCGACCACCTCGAAGGTCAAGGAAGTTCCGTTCCGCAAGTCCTGGCCCGAGACTTGTCAAGCTTCGTTCTGCGGGGAGGTGTGCTCTTCAAGAAGAACTTCGGAACCAGCAACCCTGCCTGGCTGCTGGTTGTGCCTGCCAGCCTGCGAGAAGAAATCTTTCAAGCATGCCACGACGACCCGACGGCTGGACACCTTGGCTACAGCAGGACGCTCGCCCGGATTCGTGACAAGTACTACTGGCCAAGACTCCCGAAAACCGTCCATCTGTACACACGGTCGTGCCATGAGTGCCAACGACGTAAGAAGCCTCCGACAAAGCCAGCAGGACTCTTGCAGCCGATATCTGCCCCGACTACGCCCTTCCAGCAGGTCGGAATGGATTTGCTCGGGCCGTTCCCAACATCGACGCAAGGGAACCGGTGGATTATCGTCGCGACCGATTATCTTACACGATACGCCGAGACGAAAGCCCTTCCATCGGGAACAGCGGTGGAAGTCGCCAAGTTTTTCGTCGAGTCCATTCTCCTTCGACACGGCGCACCTGAAGTGCTGATCACAGATCGAGGGTCATCTTTCCTGGCACAGCTGACTCAAGAGGTACTTCGGCTCAGTCACACCAGCCATCGACGAACCACCGCTTATCACCCGCAGACCAACGGGCTAACAGAGCGGCTCAATAAGACCATCGCCGACATGATCTCCATGTACGTCGACGTGGAGCATAAGACGTGGGACGAGGTGTTGCCGTACGTTACATTTGCGTACAACACAGCGGTACAAGAAACCACAGGAATGACGCCGTTCCAACTGGTACATGGCCGGACGGTTACCACAATGCTGGACGCCATGCTGCCTCACGTGCCAACCGACGATGGCAACGACGACGCTCAACTGATCTCTCAACGCGCGGAGGAAGCTCGTCAACTGGCAAGAATCAAGATTCAAAACCAACAGCGAGTCGACGCACGCCGCTATAACCTTCGTCGCAGGGACGTCCATTTCCAACCCGGGGACCGGGTATGGGTGTGGACACCGATTCGGCGCCGCGGTCTCAGCGAGAAGCTTCTCAAGCGCTATTTCGGACCCTACAAAATCATCCGACGCCTCGGCGATCTGAACTACGAAGTTCTACCCGACGGAACGCGCCCATCTGCAAGACGCCAGCCACGACCCGAGGTGGTGCACGTCGTCCGGCTCAAGCCGTATTACGAACGATAGAACTTTGGACTCTCGTCAAAGAGTGAACTGGGAACTGTGAAGTGTGGCTCGCGACTCTGCTATCTTTTTGTTGTGTATTTGTGTTTTACCTTTGTGGTGCATCGGGACGATGCATTTTTTTAAAGGGGGGAATAATGCCGCGAGCGCAGCTAACTAAGTAGGCAGCGCGCTCGTGGCCTAACGGTTATCGCGCGTGCCTTCCACGCAGAAAGCCCAGGGTTCGATCCCTGGCAGCGCCGCGTCTTTTATTTATTCTTCCAATTTAGATTTCTGGTAATTTCGAGAACCGTGTTGCTCGTTCTAGGTTAGAATGTTCTGCGCGCCGAATGTTCCAGAAGCCCACGCGTGCACAAAAGGGGCTCCGCGTAACCAACCGGACTCAGTCTCGCCCCAGCGTTCGACTCTGCGCTTACGCCGACTTCGACGCCCGCGACGCTATATTGTTATCTTCTGTTTCCTTCTTTATTTTTGGGCACAAGTTCGCCCCATTAAACGTTTAGTTTCTTCAGTTATTCGCCGCCTCATCACTTGTCCTTCGTGACAATATTAAGTAAAAAAGATTCTCAGCGCTTCAAGTAATTTTCTTTTAATTTGAATAACAAGTCGTAATAGGTAATATTCGTTTTGTTCTCGAGTAATTGAAAAGATTCGCACATTGCTAGCAGAGTTGCCATAATCGAATATTGTTTTTAATATTCCCAGCTATAGTGAATGGAACTGCAGTGTCAATGTAAAACGAGTTGCAAATTTCTTTCATTCAATTATTTGTTCCTAAAGGTCATCGAATGTTTGACTCCGGAAATTTATTATTTCTTAAAATATCTTAATTCGCTCGTCTACAGGGTATAAATACGCCAACGGGAATCTACACGAGGAGTCCGAAAATAGGTAACTACGTTATTGCGAATAACGTGGCAGATTTGCCAGCGCACGCGATTCCCGCTAGGTGGAGGCGATTTTGAGTTCTTCCAGACACATATTGAATTCATTACAGGAATCATGAGTTTTATCTTCCTGTGCAACTTATTCACTTCGCAATTGGTCTGATCAAACATTTCAAAATGTATGTTTGTGTGAGGGAATTTTCGGTTGCTACATGCACTAAGCTTTTTTATATAAAGTTCCATATTTTCTTGACTTTAATAATGTAAATGATGGGAGTCTTATTATCTCATATTTCCCATCAATTTACCTCCTTTACCGATTATGCCTCGGGCTAAAATATTAGTATAGAATATCTTTGGAATAGGTTTAAGCAAATCATTTACCGCTGCATTAAAGAATACATGCCTAAAACACACAGGTTAACAAAAAAAACATATTCCTTAGATCAACCGGAAAATCATTCGTGCCAAGCGGAAACTATGCAGAAAGCGAGATGACTCGAAAAGTTAAGGAAGCCCAGAGGGTAAACTTATGAATGCAGTACAAGTCAAACTGTTCAAAGAAAGACGAAAGATGGTATATATATATATATATATATATATATATATATATATATATATATATTTTATATATATATTTTTAATTTAATGTTTACGATTGTTTAAAAATATTTGCCCAAGAAATTCTGGAACCATGTCATTCCCCCCCAAAAATAAAATATAACCGTTTATCTCCCGGTGATGTATAATGTAAGGCCAACGAGTTTAACAATTACGTTCAGTCTGTTTCTAAAAAAGACAATGAAAATATTTCCCGTAACCTCAATGCTAGCGTTATCGCCGTGAAAACTTTACTTATAACTGAACCATGAATTCTCAGCCGTTTGCACAGATTGATACTGAAAAAGTAAGTAGTGCCGGCAATATTCCTAATGAGTTTAAAAAAAATATATTCTGAATAAATGAGTAAATATATATATAATGTACAGAACGCATTTCTCTGGTTTGCCCCACATTCGCAATTGTGTCTGCCATGGCCCCGTAAAGTAAATGCATTGTGTGTCTTAAGCCTTTGCTAATTACTGGATGGGATTGTTGTGGCGTGTTCAGAGTGTCAGCCCGGCTATCATACTGAAAACTGTTCAGGTGTGACAGAAAAGGCTCTGATGGCATTGTGGCCAGAAATTCCTCCCGCATGGAAGTGCAATACATACACACTCTGTTCAACCCCGCCGGCGTTACCGAGCACTCGCGAGAAGAATCTGGACAAGATATTAGCTCAAAATGACGACATTAGCAAACGGCCTATGGACGTCTTGGGCAGAATAGAATGCATTGAAAAAACTCTGGAGACTCTAGCTAGTAAAGGTGATACTATAATAACGAAGTTAGATCACCGCGGGAAAACAGTCGACGCATTAGGCACCGCCATGTCGAACCTGTCAGCAACGTACGATGAACTTCTGCAAAGATTAGACACACAGAGCGCAACAATAACAGTACTAACAAAGAGGACAGGCGAAATAGAAGCAAGGGTGGTGGAACAGGATGTTTGAATTCGAGACCTGAAAACCATAGCGAAAAATGCGGAATAGTGCTCCGAGCGGAAAAACGTAGATATTCGTAGAATCGTACAGTAACCGAACGATAATGTATCAGACGTGGAAAACCTAGCCACAAAACTCGACCTTGCGCAACCAGCCGCAGAGGACATAAAGGCTGCCCACCGACTCTGGGCGAGGGAAGAGCAAATAGTGCCGATTCTTATCAGGATTTCCGAAAGAAGAACGAGGGACCTGTGGACGACGAAGCGAGTGAGACTGAGAAATGAAAACATTTACATTAACCAGAATGTACACAAAACACTGAAAGGTCTACTTTGGCAAACTGGGAAATGTGCAAGAGCAATGGAGCACACGTTTGTGTGGATGAGAGACGGCAAGATTTTTGTACGACAGAAAGAAGGTGCTGGTGCGATCCGCATCGCAAATGAAAGAGATTTAACTATGCTAACGTAGCAATGGAGAGCACTTTTGACTCGGTACGCGAATGGGACCTTTATAGGGCGCGTATGCAGACAAAAATAAGCTGTAATAACTTAGAGCTTAGCCTTCTACACGTAAATGTCCGAAGGTTGCGCAGGCATTGGGATGAACTTTATTGATTTTATCTGGAAGCAAAATCAGAGTGGACGAAAAAGTCTGCTTGGATTTTATGCTAGCACGTTTTCACTCATATTGTTTGTGTTGTAAAGAAAAAAAGGGGAGGTAGTTTATTGATGTTTGAAAAAAAACTGATTGTTTGTCAGAGACGAAAAACATATTCATGGTTCACGCAGAAGTTTGCATAGTCTCGACTCACAAAACAACATTTTTATATATTGTTTGTGTGGTTAATCGACCGGCTCATTTAAACATAAACATGTCCTGTGATGAATTTTTTGTCCTGCTTTGCTAGTGTGGTAACAACCAGCATATTCTACTAGCCGGTGATTTTAACATTGATATTTCTGACGAAACAAAATACAATTTTGTAATTACTTAGATGTCCTTTCTTCCTTTCGTCAAGAGAACGTAATACTAGATTAGACGATAGAAGGATATTACGGTTGTAAAATAACTAAGTCGTGTATTGATCAAATAAAAACTTGACTTGAAAATGTCGCATTAGTTCCTGCAGTTTTAAAACAAAAAGTCTCGGATTAGTATTGCACAGTTTCTGTAGTATTAGGGGAAAAGCCAAGCAATTACACGTTCAGCCGTAGAGTGCGTAAAAAGTCTTATACAACAAAAAATATAGACCGTTTAATTCGCGCGTGTACATGGAATTCATTGGAAATGTGTCATCATATCACCACTTACAATTTGCTCGTCAATAAATTTAAAGATATTTATAACCCTTTGTTGCATATTGGCCACTACAGTGAACAAGGTTAAGTATTTTTTAAATAAATTGCCAGGCGACATAATACCCGTACGCATGGTGTTCACTTAGGTGGACGTATGTGTTTTTGATTGCCGCTCATAGATTGTGCCAAATAGAACTTTTCCACATACCGACGGCACTAGGCGGTGGCTGCACGAACTAAAATCGAGGAAGTGACCTACCTGCGCTACCAATCGATAATGGGAGCTACGCTACCAGTTTCTTCGCTCTTTGAGCTGCGGCTCGTGCCCAACGCGAGTTTAATGGTGTATTCGCACGAGAGATCTTTATCCCTGGAGAAAACCGAGTACGTCATAGAGCTGAGAGAAGGAAACGGCACGAGGAGGAGGAAGCAGTGCAGAAAATCCAAGAGAGCACTCGCACGACGGAGTCGCAAGTAGTTGAGTCGCCGGAGTTTTTCTTTTTACGAACCTGTTGATGACTTTCGGGGGCTCATTTAACAAAAGGCAGGGAACAATAATAAAGAAAAGACACCCCACACTTCAAACTTGCTGGCGAATTTCGGGGGCTCATCGATCAATAAGGCAGGCAATAAATAATAAAGAAAAGGCACCGCACACTTGAAAGCTATTCATCATTATCCCTCCCCAAAGGCAGCGGGACAAAAGAGGGAGTCCGACCGCTCCGACAGATACCGACGGAACGTCGGATATTCTGTAGACCTGTCATAGATACTCCTCGGGTCCCCGCGAGCATGCCGCGAGCTCGGGGGACCAGCGAACATCTGTGACGCGGAGCACGTGACCTCAAAACTCGATGACGTTTATTCTTCTCCTCGGGAAGAAACTCCGTCGTGCGAATACACCATAAAGAGGGGCATCCGTGGCGTCCATTTAAACGTCGTGTTTTTCTTTCCGTCCACTTTCTCTTTTTGTGTAATACAATTATATATATCCTGCAATTACGTGTTCTACTCGCTGATCCACAGCCTCTTCCCGAATTTCCTCGACTTTTCGTGCCGAACTTTCGCCGCTTGCATCAGGGCGCTCACGCGTGCGCAGAACGCTTCTTTGAAAAAGTCCATTCCACTGGTGTTGACATATTCAGCATTCAAGATGGCAGCTACCACAAATTCACGGTAAAGCACGTGGTTCCCCTATTGAAAAAGGCCAATATGAGCCCGGCCTATTGAAAATATTGTATTCCAATGATGTCGAGTGAAACCAATACAAACTTAATGTTATCCGATTAACCCAATACGCGCGATGTGAATTCATATCGGAGCACAGTATCCCGATACAATATGCGGTTATTAGTATACAACTGGATATTGGAACACAATATCCCGATATAACTTGCGGTTATTGGTATGCAACGCGATATCGGAGCACAATATCCCGATAGAATTTGCGGTTATTGGTATACAACACGATATTGGAGCATAATACCCCGTTATAATGCGCGGTTATTGGAAAAGATTACGACATCGCGTGCATATTGGTGACCGACATGGACATACTGTACGGCCACACGATATATAAATAGTAGTCGTCGATCACGGGCCCAAAGAAGAATACAATATGATATCGCGTGCTTTTATCTGTAAGCAGGTACCAAGTTACCAACATGAATTACGTCTGCATATACAGCGGTCTAAGAGGAAACGTAATACGATCTTAAACGTTCGGGAAGCAACATGTGGTATGCCCACATATACGACATCGCGTGATTGATATCGTAAAACAGCAAGAGTTACCATATGGCAATACAGGAGAGAACGATATTCGAGGTGGATACACACAGAACACAAACGTTCTGCGTTGCGAACACATTAACATTGATCGAAAGCGCAAGTACGTACGGCTGTTGGTACGGTACACAGTACACACAGCCTCGCGCTCTTAAAATACTAGACAACCAACAAACCATTCAGAATAACTAGCTGGAACACCCGCGACCTACCTTTCAATGAGAAAGCCTAATAACGACCTGCTTATTGGAGTGATCGTTTTCCAGCAAATATTTATTGCGGTGCTTATAATGCAACAAAAGTTAGGTTACCGGTGTTGGGACCCAAATCGAACGCGATACGTGACAATGTCGGTTCGCACGATAAAATAATGAGAGTGAATAGGTTTGACAGATCACGTGCAAGTAGTTGCATCTTACGCGCACATTTTTCGATATTGACCCACCTTTCTGGGTAATTCTACGTCGTACGCAACATCCACGACGACATGCGAGCACATTTCACCAACCACTCTTCGTCGCCTGTTTCGCGAGATTCACACACTGTAAAAAAACGACGTGAAAAATACGTGCATTCGCGCCATCAAACGATTCGTTACAGCCTCGTTTTTTGAGAAGATAAGTTTCTATCGTCAACCCGCGCGCTCGCCAGCTCGCGCTCCGGAGGCAATTCGAAGGGAGCGAGCCCAGCGAACCGGCGAGCCTGCGCTCGAGCGGCCGAGCGAGCTCAGCGAGTCGCCGAGCATGCGCACCCCGCAGCGGGCGCCCTCGTCTCGCGACCCGGCGAGACCGACGGATGACAGTTCGTTGCGGTGTTTGCTCGTAAGCTCCAAGCGAAACCAACGCACTTTCAATCGCTTCGAAAGGTACGCATACACGACTTTATTACTTGCAGCATTGAGTGCTTTGGTATACACGGATCAAAGTAAACACCGAAAGACAGAAAGGAGACACGACATTTTGAAATTGCAGCTTATTTGAACGCGCGTGTCTCCTGTTGAAAGCCTCTAGCTCTTGCTGGCTCTGATGCAGGCGTCATTTCGACTGCGTGTACTCCAATGTAACGTCAGTCAGTGTTCACACTCGGCTAGCTTCGCTATCTTTGTTATCTCATGTGCGAAATAGACGTAGAAATCAGCGCCTCGTCTTTTTCGGATATTCAGCCCCCAGCCACCTGGCTTCCAGCGTGCTTGCCCCCGCAAACCGTTCGACGTATTGGATTCACGGGCTCGTTCGAAGAGGCGTTATTTGAAGCTCACGAGTCGCCGAAGAGAAACGCTAGCAAGTGACTCCGATTTTCGTGACGCCGCCGCCCAACTGCCCTGCTAACGGCTGCGCAAAGGAAATAATGGCAAAAACACGCGTTTTCTTAACTTTTGGTCAGCCATGTTTCACCTCAGTCAACGCAAAGTAAATCGCGGCTGTACGTCGGTTCACTGCCGATTACTGTCCCTAGGTTGTAGATTGTCTAACTACAACAGAGCCTCTTTGGTGTGATCTTATTCTGATATCATTACATCTTGCTCTTTCATCTTGGCACACTTCTAGACGCCTTGTACACGTTGCACTCCTTGTCGACATGTCGCTGGTGCTGGAAACAAATTCGAAGTTACTGTTTGCTCACTCCTTGGTGCACATATTTCATGTTTAATATCAGGCATCTGAAGAAGGCACCATGAAACCCTGGAGTTTGTTCAGAGGTACCTCAACATACTGTATTAGAGTGCCGTTTTGTGTGTTGTAGTTTCGTACGAAACCAAATTGCACTTTCTTTGTAATTTACCCTATATCTGTTCGCTACAATTAAAGTTTCAATGAAACATTGGCCACAAGAGGTGACACGGCCAACGTGGCCGAAAAATTCCTCGCATACTTTTCTCCATGGGTCATTTTGGACGTTGACAAATTTTCTTGTGAATAATGAGTAGTTATGCACACGTGTTTTTTCTACTTTTCGTACAGGTACTTCAGTTAGATAACCCTCAGCAAAGGCAGGAAAACAGTCTCATGGGGCACCAAGGATAACGGCATTCCTGCTCGAGTCCCGAGTCTTGTCACCGAACTTCACTGAACATAATGGCACATTCCCTTTTCCTTAACTCTTTCCTCTCAAATACGTTTTTTGTGTGTTTTTTTTTTGTCTTTTGAAAAAAGGGTAGTACAACGTTTAAACACCCAATGTGTTTTTCTTTTTTATTGTAAAAAGGGTAGTATAATGTTTAGACACCCAAACGTTCCTAAATCGTCTCTGTACCAGACAATAGGGCGTCTTCGGACCGCTTCAGGCGGGGTTACTTTTCCAGCAATTTCGGGGTTGCTGACGGGTTGTTCCCTAGCTTTTCCTTGATGAACACGAATTGCTGAGATCGGGCCCGGCTCGAAGCGGACGAGCAACTCAGACAACTCGAAGACGTTTGAAGCGGCAGCAGAATCAGGAATGCGATATTTTCAAGTGACACCTCTGCGGTGGGGATGATGACAACTGAAGACTTGGTTCTGGTTTGAAATGGATCGTTTTTGGAAATAAGCTGTTTCACAAAGATGAGTTAGTATTCTCAGGGCAATTTAAAGATATAAAAACATGTTTTTAGGATATAACTGTGCGTCTAAATACTGCTAGAAAAATAAAATTTAATGATGATGATGGCAAGTCGTAGCAATTCGGATTCTGCGTTTGAACGCGGGTGGCCCGTGTTGCTGGTGTTGCGACATGAAGTTGCTGGACAAAACTGTCCCGTCTAAAGCGGGCCTCAGGGAACTGAATTCAAGGGCCGTGAAGCTCTGGGTTCAAACCCACCTGGAGACATTTTTTTGCCTTTTTTAGTACATATGTCTATATATACTTTTATTTTAAAGTTTTAACGTATAGACGCGTAATTTGCACTCTAATTCATATTCAGAAGCGCGTTTATTCACACTCTGTGGCTCTCTAGTGCTTGCAATAGCTTCTCTGTGAGCTATTGCAAGCTCTGCAAAATGAGGGGCATCTTCCCACCCTTTGTAGGCTGTAAAGCTTTGGCTTGCACAGCTCTAGCAGGGCGCACTTCGCTCACTGGCTCCATCACGAAGCATAGGTGCTGCATGAGTAATGCCACACCGTACGGCCATATATGGTCGGGTCGCAGAACCTGGGACCATTCTTCACTGCACTCGGCTATGGTATGGTGGCATGGTCGGGGCATGAAGCAGGGGTACAACTTGAAATTGCTGATCTTCATCACATTTGAAACACATTGTTTTATTACTTTTGTATCGAGTTTTCAGCATTTAAAGGGTGAGGAAGCAAGCAGCAGCGACAGCAAGAAAAGAGAATGAAAACCGCTCTCACCGAGAACCTACTGCGAACACTAGGAAGCCACGGAGTGTAATTAAAACGCTTCTAAAGGTGAATTAGCGTTTAATTTATGTGCTTGTGCCTCGAAAAAAAATTAAATATAATTAATGAGGTATGTAAGGTTGGAAAACTTTGTATATTTTTCCCAGTTTTTATTGCTTTGAGCAGTAAACGCTGGACCCTATTTATATTTAACCTTAGACTGTCCAACTATGCTTGCGAATCCCCACAGTCCCACTACCGGCTAAACTTGGGCTGTGAATAATTCGTGTGTAGTGCCAGCTAGAGTCAACAAAGGAGCTACATTTCAGAGTATCGGCACTCTTTTCTCTTTGCTGCTAGGAACCGCATGGCCGCCGATACCCACGCTTCACTAATAACTCTCTAGCCACCATACCGTCACTACACTGAAGTGTAGAGACAAAATGGCTGCCGCTAATCCGCTTCACTAGGAACTCCTTAGCCACCATACCTTAGTGTCGCTACTCTATAAAGCGTAGCCTAATTACTGGCCCTAGTGCCAGCTATGGACAATTCATGCGAGCACATCCTGTCTTGTGCTGTGAGTGGTTAGTGGTTCTAGAAGAATACCTTCCCAGGTAGCACACCATGTCGGCCGATACTGGGATTACGTCGGCCAGTACCGGGAGCTGTACGGCGGATCCCGGCCAGGGACGCCGGTAAGCAACCGACTTCGGCCGATATCGGGGACTCGTTGTCTAAACTGGCCAGTACCAGCCGGAAAGTTCCCGATACCGGCCGACATCGTTTTCTTGCTGTAGCCACCGGCCAGTCTAGCCATGGAGTTTCCGGTGACTGGCCGATATCCTTTTCTTGCTGTAGTCACCGGCCAGTCTAGACGTGGAGTTTCCGCTGACTGGCCGACATCGTTTTCTTTCTGTAATCACCGGCCAGTTCAGCCACGGAGTTCCCGGTGACTGGCCGACATCGTTTTCTCGATGCTTTCACAGGCAATTCGAGCCATGCAAGTTTTGATATGTAACCGACATAGCTTTTTCGCTGATATAGAAACTATATGATGGTTACAAATGACTGTTAGGTGGAACTTGTCTTCAATACGCTAAAAGGTGACATCTAATATTATACTTAGCCTCATATTAACGCCGCGTCATCCTTAAACCAGTTAACGAAGGCTTATTTCAGTTTTGTTAAATGGGACGGGATCAAACATGGCTGTGGAATGAAAATTTAATTTGGTTTACATTTATTAATTGTTTAGAGCGCAGCTCTTAGGCGCCCGTTTCCGGCTTGAGCGGCATCGCCGTCGCAGTCGCCGTTGGCGTAACAGCGCGTTGCATTATGGGAAACGTGCCATAATGGAACGCGCGGGTCTCACTCGTGACCCGCGCATTGCATTATGGGACGTTTCCCGTAATGACGGCATGTGTGACGTCACGAGGGTCCCCGCGCGTTGCATTATGGGAAGCGTCCCATGATGCAACGGGCTGTCGGCGACGGCGACACCAACGTCGCTGTCGGCGTAACCGCGCGTTGCGTTATGGGAAACGTCCCATAATGCAACCCGCCGTCTCATTTGTAACCCGCGCATCGCATTATGGGAAGCGTCTCATGATGCAACGCGCGGGTCGGCGACGCCAATGTCGCCGTCGGCGTAACCGCGCGTTGTGTTATGGGAAACGTTCTATAATGCAATGTCCCGTCTCATTCGTGATCCGCGCATTGCGTTATGGGACGTTTCCTATAATGACGTCACACGTGACGTCACGTGTGACGTCACAAGGGTCCCGCACGTTGTATTATGGGAAAAGTCCAATGATGCAACGCGCGGGTCACTCGTAACCTGCGCGTTGCATCGTGGCGGCAAAACTTGCTTTCGATGAGTTGGGCATTTTTACTGCGGCACTGCGCTTCCGTAAAAAATTCCACGTGTTCTCAACGGCGTCTCACCGCTTACACAGGGTTTTAAAGAGATTCTTCAACGAATGTCTACGAACGAGTAGAAAACGTGTCTTCAGCATGCTGCCGCCAGCCTCCGTAACGCTCCAAAAAACGCGATTTTTCAACATGCAAGATGGCCGACCGGTGGCTTCACTCTCGCGCTGCAGCTGCAGCGACCAAGCGGGGATGCGCGATCCAGCCCTTTCCCCAGGCAGATGCCGAGCACTCCGCGCTAGCGGTCGTTGAGCGGTCGGTCTCAGTGAGCGATCCACCCAGTGTCACGCGCTGCCACCGCTTTCATAGAGTCTGCCCTCGCTTTTTAACACTTTCAATTCCCATTGCAATCTTGCTGAAAGCATGAGGTTCTGATCGGAACTTCATGCTTTCACAAAAATGTTGATTGTTACTACTTGATTAACGGTGACCCCGACGTTGAGGCAATATTTATTTTTCCTTACAGTTATATAACCCCGATGAAGACAACTACAACTACTTTTGTACGAGCCGTAAGATGCAATAGACCCTTTGAGAAAATCCCAAAAGCCCGCGCGCGCCGCGCGACAAATAATGGGAGTCCTCGTTACGCCCCTCCTCCCGCTACCACGTGGCATACGTGAGTAGGCACAGGTTACCACGGCAACAGAGCAGCCGAGTTGGGCGAGCGACGAGCCGACGGCTGCCCCTTTCTCATCCCTCTCCTTTGTACCGGCTCTGTCGTCTGCTGCACCAACGCTTTGTCGAACCTGGTCGAAACCTGCCACGGTTGCGGTGCAAACTTAATGGATTCGGTGACACTTCAATACTTGAAGGTAAGTTACGACGAATAACGTATTGAAATGAGTTCACCTGTCGCGATGCCTTTACGCTGCCACAGATACGGTGCTCCAGCAACGACGTACGACTCGGCGGGATGGCTGCAACGGCTGCTGGCGGTAGCTGCCGGGACGCGTGCGCAGTCGCGGAGGCAGCAACTAGAAAGCGCGTGCGCGTGATCTGTACCGAGGGTTCCCAAAATTCCCTGCCGTCAAGGCGCTGTACGTTTTGCAAAGGGTCTATTAAGCAATACCAAACACGTATGCCGTAAAGCGACCGTCATCTCCGAAGGCGAGTTCCATCTGCGGAGTATTTGGCGTATTGTCTTCAAGCAAACGACATACCTAGCTCTTCATCCGAAAAGGCGCGCACAATGTCTTCGACGTAACGCCATATCTTGAGCCTCTTCGCTGGCAAGGCGAATGAGTCGGCAAAGACTTCGCCGAGAACGGCTGCCTCGTTGTCACTCGAGCTGGAGCTAAGCTGGTATCTTCGTCGCTGTCGATGATTTCACTGCTACTGCGTTTTATTAGACCTCCTGAAATTAACTGCCACGATGTCATCGCCGCAGTATGCTCGGGCCAGTCGGTCATGACAAGAGGAACGAAAGCAACCACAGCAAGAGAGCCCACCCAGCAATCGAAACAAAAAAGCAGCGAAACTCCTTCATTCACCCGCGGCAACGTTGATAACGAAACTGAAATGTTGCGAGTGACTACAGATCGTACTCCCCCGAAAAAGGCTTACATCTTTCTGCATGATCATAATCGAAACATCACGTGCACCCTATTTTGAACCAGAAAGGGTTACTACATTTAACTCTTACGCGCTTATTAAAACCATAGCTGCTTCTCGCTACCGTCGCTACCACTGCTAGGGCATTCTATGGACTACATCCATAAACCCCTGCATGCAACACGGCGCGCATTGCACTCTGGGAACCAGTTGGCCAGAGAGGAGAGTGGCATGGTTTCGGTTTCGATCGACACGTTGACAAGAGATTATACAGAGAGCGTGGACTATTAACGGCCGTGATCTCACGTTTTCTGGTCTCGAGAGCATCATTTTTGGTCTCTAAACTAACCTAAATGGCCAGACCTCGAAGCTATAGCACAATCCCGAGACGTATAGCTTGTCTTCACACATGCTTGTTGTATTTTTGTACACGATCGAGCCTTTCTGTTAGCGTTTCGAGGTACGTGGACGAGCCCGAGCTGGGAATCTCGGCGCTGCGTAGCTCGGGTATCTTGCTTGTGTACGAGTCAACTAGCTGTAACGACCAATAAGTTTCCTTACACCGAGCTCGCACCTTTACAGCTGGTCAGGAAGTTTGTTTGTTTTGCGCGTCCATAGACGAAATATAATTTTTTGCGTCTACTGCTGTTAATACGCCTGAGTACGTGAGGTGAAACTTGGAGGCGCCATTGAAAAGCTCAATTTGAACACACTTATTATCTCTTACCTGTACTGACCCGCAGCACTGCACGAAGCTAAGTCCCCACCCGCTTGCATTCCACTAATATTCAACATCGCGTATGCGCATAAAGTTATTCCGCAATCATTTCGGCAGATTCCCACATACAAACCGTTTTAAGAAAGCAGAAGTCGAGCAATTGTGTGAAGAATGTCGCACCGTTCGTCGGAAGTGCGCCGGACAGGCGTGAACCTCTATGCGGTGTGATAAAGGAACGAAATTATTCAAAGCGCATTTGACGGTTGCTAATGGCCGTAATATTTATGTGTTTGCTTTCTTCCTGACTGAGTATGCTGAGATAATTTCAGACACACCGTTCAGACACAGATCTTGGGAGTCGGTAAAAGCTCGTCCAAAAAAGCTAAGCGAGGAGTAGGAGACGCTTGTTAGAGCCTCCGTCGTAGCTAGCCGACCTCAGCGTTTGCGAAAACCTAATCTCCTATCAGCGTAAAATTTGAGTGGGCGATATATGATGACACGAGGAAGACATCATAGTAATTTTTGTGCAGTAGTGAGGTCGAATTTATTGTGTTTCCTTAAACGTTCATGCGTCAACGCTGGGCTCAACTTTGATACTCCTGTGAGGATGCGGCTTGCTTTTCACCCAATGAAGCAAACAAGAAGCGGACGTTTGGAAAAAAAAAATACGTGTAAGGCTCAAGGTGACCAAATTTTAGTTTTAGTTCACTGGTACTAGACGGAATTTTTGAAATTGAGCTCAAAGATGCACTCGTGGGTGAGGTAACTAAGCTACGTCTTACTACGTTTGCGCACGCACGCAGAATATCCGGTGTTTCGGGAACCAAGGAAATTGCCCCAGTTTTCGTTTTGTATCGTTCGAGAATGAATGTATTGCACATTTGTAAAAAGTCAGATAATCGAAAACGCAAGCGGCGCATTCGGTCACGGCGTGATAGCATGAAAGGAAGCTGCTCAATCGAAACCGAAACTGAGTGGCCAACTAGTTCCCAGAGTGCACATCGTCGAAACGTCGTGTATTCCTTCTGTCCGCGTTTTCATTTTTTTTGAGTAACACAGCATCACAATTAGCACAATTATATATTTGCGACTTCGTGTTTATACTAGAACAGACCTCATCCAGCATCCAGCCAGCCGTTGACAGACTTTGCTAGAAAGCCGATCCAGCATCCAATCCAAAGCCGGGAAAGGTAAGCATGAAAAATGGCGAGCGAGACAACGTATGTTTTGGTTAAGCGTTGGCGTGGTTCGCGGCATGGTTCAGGTACGGTGGCTCCAGGGTTAAAAAAATTGTATGTGACCGTTGTAGCGAGTGAAAGCGCTGCATGTAAATCTATGCGGGGCAGAAACCGCTCGAAGTTACCCGCCCGTGCTTTGATTTTGATGTTCGTGTTCTGTCGGTTTGGTCGTACGTAGGCCTAGTGAACCAACTTCCGCTCAACAACGCCGGTACCATTCTGGTGGTTGACTCCACGGCCCTTCGCAGTATCCCGACGATCGTTTCGTCGGCATGCCCCGCGAGACGGAGTAGCCGTCCAGTAAGAGAAAGTACGAGCAGCAGGAAGGGGACTCGGCCGCGGATTATTTCGTAGTGTCGAGCGACGGCACTTTTCTACCGTTTACGTTCGCGCACGTTTTTGCATCGGCTTTTGCCCGTTCGTGGTGCAGATGTCCTTTGCCTTTCGTTGCATCGCGCCGTTTCCACGCTTCGAGCGCACCTTCGGGGCTCCCGGCCGAATACGGGCGAGTGTCGCGCCGCGAGCCCGGCGAGACGGCAATCGGTCGGCGGTGTTCTCCGTGTGTTGTTGTAAGCGTTCGGGTGTCAGGAGCGTCGTCTCGCCGTCCCGCTAGCTCGTCGTCCCATCGTCGCGCTTAATCCGTGAGGGGGGGGGGGAGGGAGGGAGGGAAGGGAAGGAAAGAGAGAGGATGGAAAGTAAGGAGAGAGGGATAGGGGGTTTCCAGCACTGGTGGCTGGCACCGCGCGGTGTCCGGAGAGCGGTCTCCGTGGGCGACCGCGCCGTGTAGGAGGAGGCATGCAAGCTCGCCGAGACGCCGCTGCCAGGGCATCGGTTTGTGCCCTCCGCGAGACGCTTGTCCGTTATGTTATTTATCCTTGCATCAGGGTTTAGATTATGACGGTAACCTTGCATTGTTTACCATACTTCGCAAAGTCGTAAAAAGTTTTCTACAGGCGACTCCTAAAGCCGCTCGTTAAACTTTTTTTTTTTTTGCGACGCTACATTTTTTTGCATTATAACTTAGCGGCATATCGAAATTTTCTGCTCATAGCGCAATTGCACCAATGCTGAAAAATTCCGCACGTACTGGGGCAGAGTCAGCCGAGTCAGTCACGGGAACAGCGGAAGGGCACGGCGGAGGTATGTGATCAATCCGGGAGTGGGACAGAGTCAGCCGAGTCACTCACGGGAACAGCGGAAGGGGCACGGCGGAGGCATGTGATCAATCCGGGAGTGGGGCAGAGTCAGCCGAGTCAGTCACGGGAACAGCGGAAGGGGCACGGCGGAGGCACGTGATCAATCCGGGAGTGGGGCAGAGTCAGCCGAGTCAGTCACGGGAACAGCGGAAGGGGCACGGCGGAGGCACGAGATCAATCCGGGAGTGGTGCAGAGTCAGCCGAGTCAGTCACGGGAACAACGGAAGGGGCACGGCGGAGGCATTTGATCAATCCGGGAGTGGGAAAGAGTCAGCACAGTCAGTCACGGGAACAGCGGAAAAGGCACGGCGGAGGCATGTGATCAATCCGGGAGTGGGACAGAGCCAGCCGAGTCAGTCACGGGAACAGCGGAAGGGGAACGGCGGAGGCATGTGATCAATCCGGGAGTGGGGCTGAGTCAGCCGAGTCAGTCACGGGAACAGCGGAAGGGGCACGGCGGAGGTATGTGATCAAGCCGGGAGTGGGACAGAGTCAGCCGAGTCACTCACGTTAACAGCGGAAGGGGCACGGCGGAGGCATGTGATCAATCCGGGAGTGGGCAGAGTCAGCCAACTCAGTCACGGGAACAGCGGAAGGGGCACGGCGGAGGCACGTGATCAATCCGGGAGTGGTGCAGAGTCAGCCGAGTCAGTCACGGGAACAGCGGAAGGGGCACGGCGGAGGCACGTGATCAATCTGGGAGTGGGGCAGAGTCAGCCGAGTCAGTCACGGGAACAGTGGAGGGGGACGGCGGAGGCACGTGGTCAATCCAGGAGTGGGGCAGAGTGAGCCGAGTCAGTCACGGTAACAGCGGAAGGGGCACGGCGGAGGAATGTGATCAATCCGGGAGTGGGGCAGAGTCAGTCGATTAAGTCACGGGAACAGCGGAAGGATCAAGACGGAGGCATGTGATCAGTCTGGGGGTGGGGCAGAGTCAGCCGAGTCAGTCACGGGAACAGCGGAAGTGACACGGCGGAGGCACGTGATCACTCCGGGAGGCATGTCAGCCGACTCAGTCACGGGAACAGCGGAAGGGGCACGGCGGAGGCATGTGATCAATCCGGGAGTGGTGCAGAGTCAGCCGAGTCAGTCACGGGAACAGCGGAAGGGGCACGGCGGAGGCATTTGATCAATCCGGGAGTGGGAAAGAGTCAGCAGAGTCAGTCACGGGAACAGCGGAAGGGCACGGCGGAGGCATGTGATCAATCGGGAGTGGGACAGAGTCAGCCGAGTCAGTCACGGGAACAGCGGAAGGGCACGGCGGAGGCATGTGATCAATCCGGGAGTGGGGCAGAGTCAGCCGAGTCAGTCACGGGAACAGCGGAAGGGGCACGGCGAAGGCACGTGATCAATCCGGGAGTGGTGCAGAGCCAGCCGAGTCAGTCACGGGAACAGCGGAAGGGGCACGGCGGTGGCACGTGATCAATCCGGGAGTGGGAAAGAGTCAGCCGAGTCAGTCACGGGAACAGCGGAAGGGGCACGGCGGAGGAATGTCATCAATCCGGGAGTGGGACAGAGTCAGTCGATTAAGTCACGGGAACAGCGGAAGGATCAAGACGGAGGCATGGATCAGTCCTGGGAAGTGGGGCAGCGTCAGCCGAGCTCATGTTCACGGGAACAGCGGAAGTGGCACGGCGGGAGGCACGATGATCACTCCAGGAGCTGGTGCAGAGTCAGCCGAGCTCAAGTCACGGGCAGA